>JBBPSC010000549.1:0-16527 GCA_038093395.1 Baorangia bicolor
CAACAGGTCATTGACAGCACGGCAACGTGAAATCCTGCAGCAATACGCAGATGATGTTGAGGGTCGCAACACGACATTGCGGAATACTGCAGCACACGACAAGGTTGATGTGGGATCGACGGCGTCATGTTCCAAAAATGTAGAGGATGGAGGCGCAGACAACGGTAGGGGTTCTTTTACTTATTCAGCAGCGTCCTCCGAGGATGGCTGGCTGTCTCGTGCGTGGCAAAGAATACGAGGGCTCACTGGGCTTTGATTTATTCATGTGCTTGACCTTGCGACATTGGTTCCGTCACACCGCTCGCTTCTCAATTGAATACCATAGTGGAACAGGGAAGTGAAGGAACGGCGAACAAGGATGATCCATCGGAGAGCGCGGAGCGAAAGACGAGGAAGAAGGCGACGATTTGAGTACAGAGTCATAGAAGCGTATTGTCGCATATCTAGATTTGTTTCATCGTGAATGTCGCATGGAGATGCGATTCATAAAAGGAAACGAGTCGGGTGGCCGTGGACTTGCCAGGAAAGCCAATTGCGTCCAGAGCACCGCGGTCCTTGCCATCCTTTGACTACTTCGCATCTCGCGAACCCGTCCGTTTCTCCAAACTCAAACATTATAACCTACGCGGCGATCTCGCACTCTGATCTTCTCCATCACCCGTTCTAGGTACAGATCTAGCTCTCATGCACAACGGGGCCTCCCTCTTTCCACAAGATGATCTTGCCGCTCTCTTTCCTACGACATACTCTTTGCTTGACATCCCCTTCGGGTGCACTCCCAACGGCAGCCTAGAGAAGCTATTGTGCTTCTTTGTGGGTTGCGTTACAACACATGACAAAGGCCTTACAGTATGTTTAGTTTTAATCTTTCGCTAAGTCGCCTTGCAGTCCTTGTCAGTCCATCATGGTGGGTCAGGCGGAAAAGGACATCTCGTCGTCCGCAGATGGAAGCCACTCTCGCATCGTTCGTATAAAGGGGACGCCAGGATGACCTCCCAATCGATCTGAACTGCATCCCCTGAACAATCCTCACCCATGTCCTCCCTAGTCTCGCTTCCTTCCAAGCTATGGTCATCTCCGTCGTCCCCTTCGCCCACCCCCAGTGCTCCATGCACAGAGGGATCTATAAGCACGACGCGCACCGTCGACTCTGTCTCCCTCGTATCCCATCATGACGTACCAACACTTTCGACGTCGCGTTTGCTCTTCGTGCATATAGGGTAACCTGTCTACTACTCACTCGCGCCAATCGTACTCAACACAGTTGCAGAGCTGCAATGTCGCTATTCCTCGCCACTACAGATTCCGTGTGTACCATGCTCTGAATCTGTGATCCTCCTTTTACATCTACACAGACCATCGTCTCCACGAGTTTACCCACGATCACAAGCGATCTTTCGGCATCTCAAAGCCAATACACCTGGGTCGGAGTCTCGTACATGCTCACCCAGACTGCATGCCAGCCATTATATGGCAAGGTATCTGACCTCGTTGGGCGGAAGGTCTGAATTTCTCTCCCCAAGATACAAAAGGAACTCTAACAGTCTCTCAGAATGTCCTATACACAAGCATGGTGATTTTTGCGCTTGGTTCGTTGCTCTGTGGTGCAGCCAAGGTAATCCAAGATGACTTCTCCGCGGTATATATTCCTGATCGGATTACCTCAAGTCGATCATGGGACTCATATTAGCTCGGGCCTTGGCCGGTGTCGGGGGTGGAGGGATAGTCAGTTCAGTGTGGATAATAACTTCCGAAATAGTCGAGCCAAAAAATAGGGCCAAATGGTCCCAGGCGCTCAGTGTTACGTGGAGCTGTTCTGCTATCGCAGGACCTTTGCTAGGCGGATTATTCAGCTGTAAGTCAGTTATCATACTTCCGAGCATGTGCCAATACGCGTGTCGGTTAGCTGGTTCGTCAAGGATCAGTTGGAGATGGGCCTGTAAGTTGCAAACAGTTATATTACTGTAGAGTGCCACTCAGCGCCGTTTTTCCTCAAGTTTACATGAACCTCCCTGTTTGCACGGTTGCGTTCATTCTTCTGGTGCTATCTCTTCGAGATGTTACTATCGGTCGGGTCAATGGTGCCTCATGGCAAACATTTACTCGAAAATTCGATTTCCTTGGCCTGTACGTTTATGATTTGTTCTTCATTTCCACGAGCTTACGGCAGATTTGCAGACTGCTCTTTATGGTTGGGACAGGGTTGTTAATTGTCGGTTTTAGCTTTGCCACGAGCAACGGTTGTAAGGCGAGATTGTAGCTCACAAGTCCAAACCTTCATTCACTTTACAGGGACTTCGCCCTCTACTCTTTCGCTTATCATACTCGGACCTCTAATCCTCATCTTTGGCGGTTTTTACGAGGTGCACACCGGTCGTGATGCCTTATTCCCACCTGTAACTTTTCGAAGTCTCACCATTGGTATGGGAATTCCTTATCGACGACATCCATGAACTTATCGACCTCCTAGTTTGTGTCCTCATTATCACGTTCTTCCATAATCTGGCATTTAACGCAGGGACTTTCTATCTCGCGTTATATTTCCAGGTGCGTTTCGTGCTCACTGTGTTGATCAGACAGAATCTTACTTTTATTTCCCATCAGGCAGTAAATGGCTCAACTCCCCTGAAAGCTGGTATTCAGATGTTGCCGTATTCCCTCGGATCCTCATTGGCGTCTATGCCGGCTGCATGGTTAATTGGATACTGGCAGAAAAGGACGGGTGATACGACTGGTCAAAAGTGGGTGATAATGACTGGGCTTTTCATCGCAACAGTAGGATTTGGTAAGCCTAAGCCGAGTTGAATTACTGTCTTGAATTTTCTCTCATATCTGCTTCAGGGCTTCTCGCGTTACTCAACGAGCACTCCCTGCGCGTTTCGCAGTCGGCCTTTCCACTGATAGCTGGTATAGGCATTGGGATGTTGTTTCACGCACCATACCAGGTGTTTGCAAAAGCGCTAGGACCCTCTGATCTGGCAACAGGAACGAGCGCATTTTTCTTAGTGAGATTCACGGGTGCTACAATTGGATTGGTAAGGTTTATTACACACTATATTCCATTATCATTATAATTCACGTTTCGGGTCAAGGCTGTCGCTGGTTTGATATTCGATGGGATGCTGTCACGTTACATGCCATCGGATTACCAAATTCAAGGATCATCTTCAAAATCAATCAACTGGACATCGTTGAGTTTGATTGAGCCCCTGTCCCTGAGGTGGGGGGTTCTAAGCGCTGTCTCAAAGGCTATCCAGGTATGTGTCTGTGTTTCACTAACCAATCATAGCGGTGACATCACTTCTATTAGACAATCTGGATCGTATGTACACCACTTCTGTGTGTGGCTATGTTGGTGAGTATAGCAATCAAGAGGTTCTATCAGATTATTGATTGTGAATTGACTACAAAGATTTCGTTTTTCGTAAAACGGTTCCCGATAGAGGGAAGGAACGATGATGTTCAGGAGAAAAAAGAGCACACAAGTGTCTCCTCTCATCCAGCAGAACTCGTGACACAAGCATAGAATAAATAGATTGCATGTTTGTAGCATCTAACATTATGGTACAGGGAACTAGAGATAGGCATTCATACTATAGACGTGTAGTTTGTATGGTACGGTAGTTAGTGTTAGCATGTTTCCCAATTCGATTATGGCACAGAAACGTTCTCGAAAGAACCACAACGGATTCTACCCATGGTGCAGCTGCCATCCGTCAAGTATCAAACGTCGGATCTCATCCAGAAAGCTCACGGTAGAGCGCACACCTCGTGTTTGGGATAACACGATTCCTGTGTATAATTCCGCGGCAAATTGATAGACTAATCAACACGCGATAGCCGTCAAGCTTTCTGGGGCTTCCACAGAAATGATGACCATCTAGGCAGAATTACTTACGTATGTGCTCTTCACGGGCAAGCACCTATGAATAGGAGCCCGTCAGTCGATTGAGCACAGGGAAAAGCTTGGTACAATAACACGTGTCGGTGAGAATGTTGACTGCGCGTCCATGTCGCGTTTAAGCACTGCGTAGAGCCATGACATGGGTGACGAGAACGCCTGCTGTCCGAAGAATGAAAACGTGGATTGATCGCAGGGGTTGAGTTGATGCCATTGGTTGATACTGTTCCGCGGAATACTGGGACGAAATCGTAAACACACCGAACACACCATCGAACAAGGTTCGAAGCACCGCAACACGCAACATGTCGAAAGTGCGTAAGTAGGACACTTGGGAAGGCGGCCTAACCATATTCCAAGAGGCAACGTAAAGTGATGACATTGCGGCATTGACACCCTTCAGCAAGGCAACTTTACCTAGAGCAAAGCTATGCGAGTATTTCATTATCACAGGATGAAGTCGCCGAAGAAGGAAAGATGTTATAGCTCTTGCTGGTTCAACAAGCTGACGGCACGTAACACCAACTTGCAATCGGTGGTGGCCATGCTATAAACCATTTGAATGACTTCATTTGTGAGGATGGGACCTCGTCTTGGCCGACCGATCGAGAAAATAAATCAAGATCTGCACCAATACACCACACCCTTGAGTCTCCGGATCGCCACTAGTCCGCAAGACCGAGTGAGTGCATCTTGTCTCGCGACAACGGCATGTATGAAAGGTTGCGGTGCCGCGGTGCCGACCTGTGCAAATTCACGATCGTTCTAAATCGCAAGTACACATGCCGTCCAAACAGGTTAAGCTTATTGCCAGGCCACCGCGGACTTGGACGTAAGTCTGTGGTCCTTATGGGGACCTGGAGGTGCTTGTGTTTCAGGATATCCATTAGCTATTAGGCGTCGAAGCGAGTCCACGGGTGAACGAATAGTATTCACCTCAAGCTTGGTCACGCTGCCAATCGACAGCGACTAGGATCGGTAGGATTGACAAGGCCCAATGGCGTATTGGCAGCGTGCCAGATATGGAGGTGCACTGCGTTGACTTGTAGCTTGCTGTATAACGCTCTGGTCATTGGCAAGGCAGTCGGAGCTCCTACCTTGAAGGACGCACCTTGTGATTCAGCCTGACTCTTCTGGGAGATACGGTAAGCTATGGTTAGTAGCCGAGCTACTAGCCGCAGATCTAACTATTACGCCTGTTTTTAGACATGTTTTTGATGCTCTTACGCTTTTACCGTGTAAATTAAGGACGAGGTGGACCGAAAGGAACAAAAATACACCTTGTGTTCAAACGTAGAGAGGTGAAGTGAAGTACTTAACCCTACTATTACATTCCTCCTAACACACCTGTCGGCCGAAAAAAAATCGGAGAGTCGGCCGGTCAGATTATTGGTTGCTGAACTCATCTTTTCTTTTAGAGTAGTCCCCATTCTGAGCCAGGAATAATACCTACTTTAGGACTTTCGCTGTCAGCGGCACACCAGTGCACGGGGTCCTCCATCAATCACAATAATGGTCGTGTGCTCATGTCTGTCTCCTTCCTCTGAACCACCACTATCATGCACCACACTGCAATCCTCGCGGAACCCTTGCCTGCATCAATTCGTCGTGATCCTAAGGCGCAACAGACAGCAGCCTCTGTATTTTACAACCTCAACCATGAAGAGTCCCGAAATTCAGGCAACACTTCTTCGGTTTTGAACAATTCGACATTCAAGGTAGAGATTGTCAATGGACTGCGTAATCTAGACGTTAACCTGGATGCGAGGTGAGCATCTTCTCTTTCCGACACCCGTATCTACTCCAGAGTCTCGTTTCGTGGACAATACCAATGGTACAGACATGCGCTACGGTCTGGGGTCCTTCCTTTGATCTTGCAACATTGCTCATACTATCACTACCTTCGTAGGTCCTACCAATCGTCCTTGTTTTCCGTACAACTTGTGTCGCTAGTGGTTGCGCTTCGTGTCCCTGCTTGGGGCACTGCTCAGCACCTAGATCCCACCCAACTTTCGATTCGCAAAGCGTCTGGATCTCTGACGAATGCTGTTTATTTTGTCTCTTATCCACCCTCACCATCTATTCCTACAATTTTACTGCGTATCTACGGTTCCTCGTCAGGCTCGCTGATTTCACGATCTCACGAGCTTCATACTCTCCACGTCCTCTCTTCGCGCTATCACATCGGACCACGAATCTATGGCACGTTTTCTAATGGTCGTATCGAGGAGTACTTCGACTCTGTTACACTGGGGCCCTCTGATCTTCGAGACGAGAAGATCAGTCGCTGGATTGGTGCCAGGATGGCTGAGCTCCATTCAGTGGAGATCACCGCAGTCGAAGGACCATTGGCGGTCAGGAGTCTAGAAGGCAAGAGCTGGGAGATAGGCGTCAAAAAGAACGTCAAAACGTGGCTCCCAGTAGCTCACGAAGTGCTTGCTCATCCAAATCTGGATGAGAGTGATCGTATTGTTCTCAACCTTGACACCTTTGCCGAGGGTTGGGTGCGTTATCTGCGCTGGCTGTCTCAAGTAGAAAAGGTAGAAGGTGCTAGCCGGCGCGTCTTTGCTCACAATGATACTCAATACGGGAATCTTCTGAGACTCACCGGGAAGCTGGCGGAAGGCATGCCGGAGCATCGCAAAGTGAGTGTTTGTTACACAACATCTACAAGCTATTGACGCATCGCTGAAGCTTGTCGTTGTCGACTTCGAGTACGCTTCGCCCAATCCCCTTGTCTTTGATATCGCCAACCATTTTCACGAGTGGACTGCTGATTATCACACCGCCACGCCTCATCTGCTTGATCTTTCACGCTACCCAACAGCTCAGCAGCGCCGTAATTTCTACCAAGCCTATCTCTCGCATGCTCACACGCTCTCGGAAACATCCGCGACTGAAGTTGCTGGTGAAGCGCGCTTAGCCAAGTTGGAGCGGCAAGTTAGCCTTTGGAGCCCTGCGTCGCACGGAATGTGGGCAATCTGGGGCATCGTTCAGGCGAAGGATGACGTGGAGAGGGGTTGTGCGAGGACTGAAGCAGAGTTTGATTATATAGGATATGCAAAGTGTCGCATGGAGAAGTTTTTCCATGAAATCGCGACACTTGGTGTGTAAGCAGGGATTGTTTATACATGTCTCAGTCTGATACTGTTTTTTTTTTTGCAATGACCGATTGAGCGACAAGACAGAGACAGAACAGAATAACGATGCAATGCATGAACGGACATGAAAAACGTGGATATCATAACAGAGGTAAGCCAAGAAGTGTCATGAGATGAGCGTATCAAGAGTTGAAATGGGAAGTCATGGCTGACAACCAGGTAGCAGTGTGCCAGCCTGTAGCAGTAATTTGCAAGGGTGTAAGGGGGGAAGGGTGAAAGAAGAGTGTCCGACCTTCGGTTCGCGCGAGCATTGACTGTCCGTAGTACATTTTCGAGAAACTACATCCAACCCTCGGCGAGTCTCCCACTTCCAACGGTCAGCTCGGAGGTCGACCAAGGAGCATCCCCATTTATTTCCGAGGAGTGGGGGTATGTAGGTGCGCCAGTCAGGTTGCTGCTACGGGTAATGTTACCCCAATTACCAGCACTCCCTGAACGGACGTGGCTACTACGCGGCATTGCATTATTGGCGGACACGCGTTCATTCGCCATTGTGAATGATGACGTTTGATTCGGGGCTGATGGTGTTGAAGGAGAGGCAAAATCGAGATCGACATCAGTTCCGTTAAAGGAATGACGAGCACTAGGATTGTTCGACGAGGCCTTATTTAGACGCTATGGGGTAAAATTAAGTCGTATATCTCCAACGTTTTCGTCGACCGCACCTGATTATAGCCGACGATGTCCAGCCGGCTTGCATTATGCCTCCCGAGGTCAGGACCAGCTGTCAGCGGAACGGGAGATTTCATCGAGGTCTGCTCCGGGTGCGAAAGCATGAAAGCGTTGCTCGCGAATGTTGGGTAAGCAGACTTGTTTTGCTTAGTGACGTTGTTCAGAGCGGATGTATCCACGCGAAGAGATCCTGTAGGTGGTCGGCCATTGAAAAATCCACCAGTTGGAGGTGAGACGTCCACTGGCGTGGCTTCGTTCCTCCTCTGGATGCGTTGCAGCAATGAAATTGAGGATTCATTAGGATCACTGTTTGATCGCTCGCGATTGGCAATGTTTGCAGATGGCGGAGGGGCTCCATCGGCCCCAGGTGCGACACCCGAGACAGGAAGCTCAGTGTGTATGAAGCAACATCGCTTTCCATATGGACAGGCCCCAGAAACCCAAAATGTCTACGGAGTACCTGAGCATGGAGGTATCAAAATCATTAACGATTCCACGTACCCTACAAATTTCGGTCTTGTACTGCAGAAACAATCGGTTAACGATGGAAACGTTCGTGATCTGGAAAGATTACCTTGGGGTGTCGAGCCACTGTGCGGAGCTCTTCCTCTCCATGAGCAAACTGACATTTCGCGCCGTACCGGCACGTTCCTTTCTCCTCCCAAGACCTGCATAGCTCCGTTTTGTATAGTCCTAACTTGCGGTTGTTTGCGCTGGGCCCGCTACCGGTCAGCGAACCTGTATTAGAGCCACCAGTGTTTGTAATTCCGATCGTCTGGTTCGGCAAAGCTCCATACGGTCCAGTAAATTGAGCTTGTAATCGGTTCACGGCTGCAGCAACATCTGGGGCGTATCCATCGGGTGGCCCGTAAAATTGATTGGCATATAGCCCTATGGCTGCTGGCGCTACGGTGGGAGGGTATAGATTATGAGCAGCTGGCGCAAAAGCTTGACTGCCTAAGAGAGCCAGAGTAGCAGCATCCCTGAGCGCAGACGGGTCAGACGCAGAGTGTTGGTGGGTAGCCCGGAATACGTTGTGCTGTTGCTGCACCCGGGTAACGGCTGGATGGTGACCATCCGCATGAGGTAGGACCATATCGTAGAGCTGCTGTGCAGTACCCAGAGAGAGGTGGGGGACATGGCCCGCCGCATAACCAAGACCGGTTGGATTGGGAAGTAAAGACTGCGGAGGAAATCCGCGTTGGGGCTGGCGATAGGGGGCGGGTGGGACCCCATCGACTGGTCGACCTTGAACAAAGTGTTGAGGGGTTCCAGGAATGCCCTGCGCAGGGGGGAAAAAGGTTCGCGGCCCTGCCGCATAATCATTTTCTACTTCAGCTGCTAAAGGCCCTGGTACGGCGCGATAACTGTATTGTTGCTGGCCACGACCGAAAGCGCCCGTACCAGCCAACGAAGGATACGTCGGCTGATCGGGTGAAAAGGGTTTATCACCTGTGCCTAGGAGATCACGATAGTGGGAAGAAGACCATTGGTGAGGGGGAAGAACGTTGTCTCCCGGTTGAATCGCTCCCAAAGGTTCCTCGCCTGCTTGCTTGAGACGACGCAATTCAGCCGACGACAGTCCCCCACTGAATGAATGTGGGCGCTCCTTCGCTTCACCACCAGCCGCAATCTTCAGCTGGGGAGGCCCCCGCAGGGTGTGGCTGGCTGAAGACAACACAGATTCGTGGGAGTCTAGGGTATCCGTGGAGGATACTCGAGAATGAGAAGGTGAAAGCTGGTGATCCGAACCCTGGGGTGAGGAATCGATGCTAGCCTCGGAAGCTGTTTCCAGGGGGCTAGCTTCGTTATATTGAACAACTGCTGCAGCGGCGAGTTTGGATTGAGGCGGAGTCTTCATGGGGCCATGAACATCGTCTGCGAGCTCTGTAACCGAACCGAGTTTTAGTCTGGCAATGTCCTGCGCAAGATCCCACTCCGAGGCTGCACCAGCATCGACTAACTGGCCTGTCCCGTTGAATCGCCAGCGGTGATTGTTGTTGTTGGAGGCGGTGACATGACGCTCAGAACGATTTGATTCCGCTGGGTAGCTTGACTTCTCGGAGATGCTGGTACGAGGAGGCATGGAAGATGGTTTCTGAACAGCGAGTAAAGCTGTAGGGCGGAAGCTCGAAGGCAATTCTGTGGGAGAGTCTTGCGTCGCGGATAAATTCCAATTTTTCTGGAAAGGCACTAGCTAAGCAAACTTGACACGAGGTATGCACGAGTACTTACCTCTTGTGCGATTTCGTTATTGAGCCGTTGTATTTCGCGTGTATGCGTCCAGGCAAGTGTCCCAGATGATTGTCCACGGGCAGGGAAAGATATCGATGAAGCTGATTCGCGTGCAGTGTACAAACTGTCCGTTGGTGCAGTAGTACTGGGGACCACTTTTTGCATTTAAATCTGGGTGATCGACAGGGTTGGACATTGGTAGAGGGCAGAGACAAGGAGGGACTCACCAGTAAATTAGAGTGGATGTGCGTCCAATGAGGAATGCAGGATAAAAAGGTGCTTGAATTGGTATGAGACAATAATCAAGTGATGCTATGGATATAGGATACGATGATGAGCCGCGTAATTGACAAGATAGATATGGCCTTCGTCGACCTTTTGACCAGCTGAGAGGTAAAAGGACGAACAGCAAAGATCTAGGAAGAAAGCGCAAGATAGGTATAAAAAGATGAGCGGGAACGAGGCGTCAAGGGGTCGTGAGCACTCTGGTCGCGTGTTGTGGATCAGGACTCTGGCAGAGCCGCTGGGGTATGGAGAAGCTGATGGTGGTTGAGGGTTTTGTGAGTTCTGGAGTGATGGTAATGGAATGAGGTAAAGGGGAGGCTAGTGGAACTGTGCAGGGTTTTGATCGCAACGTGCCCTTGTCGAGGCGGGGTTTGTCAAATAATTATGAGGAGCGTGACGAGGAGAGAAACCACAGGAAGGACCGGTACCCGTTGGAAGTTAGAACTAGAACACGATACGAACACGTTCAAGTGCTCGTCGTCGTGGTCGTGCCGAAACCTGATGAAAGAACTGCAACACACTCTGTTGCGGATGGTCGTCCAGTTGGAAGAAAAGATGAGCGAGGGCAGGCGCACTGGTTTCGCCAGTCGTGTCGTAACGGCCGGAGCGTTTACTAATAACGGTTACAAACCTCGCCGCCATCAACGCGGCGCTGTCATTCTCACCACCCTCGACGACGATCCACTCGCTCGCCAACACGTCCTCGAGACCCTGTACCAGACGTATGAGTCCAGGTCCCCAACAACCAGGTCACACGCAGTGATGAGTTTTTCTACCATCATGCCGTGTGTATCATAATCATGATACCCTCCCTGCCTCCTCCGAGTCCTCGATGAGGCAAGCCCCCAAGCGTGTGCACCCATGGCCTCAGCCCGCGCGCTAACCCCCAACGTACCTGCGACACGTGTACTCACACGCCCATCTCGAAATTCAACCGCAGCAGTTCCCCATTAGATACCTTCACTGAGTACTAAAGTCGCTCTCGCCCCGTTTCTGTGGAGTGATGAGGTTGTATCGCATCCACAGGCTGTATGTATTCACCGTGCTCCTATGTACCTCCCCATTCTTTTTACGTGGATGGATCTCCCCTCACGAACAACCCTCAAATGCTTCCGAAATTCGCGGACTTTAAATTCGCTCGCAGAAAAACAAACCATCTCTCGAATAACATTGGTCGAGTTGGTCCTCTGCCATCGCCGTGGGATTCACCCATACCGTAGGCGAGATTATCATTCGGGGATCAAACCAACAGCGCTCGAGTTTCAACACTCTCTATCTATAGCACCGCCCTCGGCTAGCACAATCAAGCTACAAACGGATAACGACGAAAACGTTCGGTTGTTTATGACACATAACCCTCTCCAGACCTTCGAGTAACGCAGTTCTCTGCGGGCCGCACATAGGGAGCTCCTTGCTCGGGTGAATAACAGCACACTCGCACACATCCTCTCAGAACCGATATCGACATAGGGGTCAGCTGATATGATCATATCAGAACATGCGGTCCCCACGAGGTTTCGAATTTCAAGTCTCATGGGAGGAACGGCACGAGGATTTCCGCTTGTCCTTCGGCTGTGGGCATACTCAAGAGTCAAGAGAACACGACCTGAGTCAATCAATCCTTTTGAAGCGGATTGTTTCATTCGTTAGGGTCAGGCTTGGAAATGGAATACAACTCTATTTGTTTTGGCGGGTCGGCGTGAAATTGGGAAGTACACCTTACTCGCCTATCATATAGTGTCAGCAGAAGGAATAAGGCGTCGGGTACATGTGTATATCAATGGTCATATATCGACTATATGTGCGTGTCAACCAAGATTGCCTCATGTTCACTGTGCGAACGCATCAAATCAAGCATCTGCGAGGTCAGAATCGTGAGTACCCTCATATAGCTCAGGTGTTGAATCCTTACAATACGATGTGCCGACCAGCATGGCGGAAAGGCTTTGCAGCTGATCTTCGTCAAACGACAATTGGTCTTTATGCCATGTATCCTGGTCAAACGTTATAATGCGTGTCCACCTAGTCGCAGGGAATGCCATACCTGGTGTGTCTACGTAGGAGGCGTGACGTTTAGGTTTCAATCAATGGTCAATGAAAACCTTCGTACCTTCTTGAATTCGGAGGCACAGTGGCGTATTGTCGTTGAAATCGGAGGGGGATCGGTTGCATGTCGAGCAAGCACTGAAGATATATAATCCGTTAAAACTGTATTACAAAGCAGCACGATTAGAACGATGAAAAGAGTTCAGCCGACCTTCTGTAAGAGGAGGCATCCAAGATTCGACCGAGTAGGGGAAACTTTCGATCAAGGCACAAAGCCCAAGGATGGCAGAGTGCAGTTTCCTCATCGATTCACCATAATTAGGTGCCGATCGCGAGGGTAACTTGACTGTACGAGCCAGGGAGATAAATCGATTCTATTGCGCAAGTGTCAGTTGGTTTTAGAAGATATGTCATTCATTGGGTACCTTGAGGGGTATGATGTTCTGACGCTGCGAACAGCGTACTATACCAGATAGCGTCTTCGAGGACATCTCACGAACCTCTACATTCTCATCCGCTAGACATTCAAGGAGAACATCCATGACTTTTGAGACACCAGTGGGAGAGATCATCAATAGATTACGATAGAAAAACATCACCAGTGCTGGTAATGTATGTAACCGAATGCGCCAGGACTGTGACAATTCCGTTATATCTCAATTGCAGGTGAGAGCTGCTTCACATACCTTGGAAAATTGTATTGCTTCCACCAACTTTTCTAGAACGGCCTCTGCAAACGTAGCTGGCAAGTATACTCCAGACATCACTTGCAAAACTGCACTGCTATATTTCTGTAACTCTGGATTGTCATTGAGCTCCGACATGTTGAGTATTTCAGGCCTGCCAACGTGAGCGACTCTTGCGACAGCTCAAAAATGGCAAACGTACAGCATCTTCATGGCTGAGGGAAATGCGAGACATGCCTCAGAGCCATGAAAAGAAACCCATAGCCACAACAACACTTCGAAAAGGGTGAGCGACGTGAGATCCGGGTTGCGTATAACTTACTTGTTAGACCAACTTTATCGAACTGGTTACGAATCAGATGAAGTCGATGAACCTATGGTTAAACGCCTACCTGAGATTGAGATACTCGCGGAGGGGGGAAACGCTGATCCTTCCACTCAGCAAGTTGCTGAATAATCTGCTGGAATCGATCGTCAAATACACTTTCTCTGCAAAGTTGCTTAATATAGTGAGACCAAAGAATGGAACGTACTCACCGAGTACCAAGAGGGTCCTGAGTATCACTACAAGAAGCCAACAGTGCTGCCACCGAGGGGTATGATGGACGCCATCTATTCCTTGCGATGAAATAAAGAGCACTTGCTATGGTGTTACGAATCTGTGCAAGTTTTCAAATCAGTTGAACGCGAAGACTAAGTATGCCAGAGGGCATACCTCTGCATAATTCGAGTCTGCATTGTCGAAGAACAACGAGACATATTTTTCGGAGATCGGATTAAATCGAACCCCCATGGCATCCATTAATACGACGACGGCATTCAGTGATTTTGTAACTGAGATGGTGTGAGTGGTGCAGCTCGAAAGTCATGATAATGTCGATATACCTGCAAATGCTGAGTCTCCCTGGAAGTCTAGTTGGAGAGACAGAATCCAATCCACCAAAGGTTTATTTCGGCGAGGATCGCGGTCTTCCAATGCCGTCTTCGCATCCAGCAAGTCAGCGAGGTGGTGCGAACAGTAGCGAGGAACACTCACTTGAAGGAATGAGGTCCAGTAGACCACAGTATCTGGTCGAGCTTGGGAGAGGATGTGGTCGAAGCGAGGCACGAACCAACTCCACAAAGCATTGAGACTACGTTCGGGCCAGTGCTTGGATCCTATGGCACTTGAGCACGTGCAAATATAAGTCGCAATCAACATACCGCGAAGTAAGCCAGTCAGGATTTCACCAGCCGCGGCCTGTTGGAATTTATCCGCATTGGCGAGTAGGGGTTCCACTGTGTCGAGTAAGTCTTGCAAGGTGGCATCCTCAAACATTTTAGCTATGGGTCATTCGTATGTTAACCGTCACTCGACCTGTTTGTATGAAAAGACGGACCAATAGATTTGATAAACAGAACATTTTCTGGACGCAAGTCGGAAGCGCCGGTATTGTTGTCTGTTTCCTGGCTCCATAATGCAGCCAGCTTAGAGTAGTAGTCTTTACCAGTGTACTCGCTTATGATGGTTAACGACTCAGAGGATGGTGCGTCCCACATAATAGGTTGCGTAGAGTCGGGCGTGGTGTATCCTCGAATGGTTGTGGTCCATGTCAAAAATCCAGTCTCGAATTTGTCAACAAAAGAGTCACTGGAAAACCGTCAACACGGGATCGGTATACTGCTGGTTGTGCTTACTTGGGCCCTAATACAGGCTTGTGGAGGGTGCTCAAGAACTGAGTGTGATCAATAATGGAGATTTCCCTAGATAACGGATTTCGCCATTGACAAAGCCAAAGTTCCTCGTCGTTCTTTGCGTAAGTTCTCATTTTGATGAAAAGTAATTCTCGCACGATACCCCTGGGAGTAATGATCATGTACAGTATGTATCAAAAAGATAAATAATCCTTACTGCTGCGCGTTGAGCCGAATCGAGGGCTGGACACTTGTCGTTTGCTCCATCAAGAACCTCACCACGTCAGGCAGTGTCGGTACGTCCCGTTTCATGAGCCCGAGAATGAAAGTGATGGCCATTTGGACATATCGCCACTGTGATAGAGTGGTCATCAATCGGCAATATGACAGTAGGTGAGGTACGAACGTGAGTTGTAGGACGGACAGCAATGCCAAGCACAGATTTCACCTGGTAAACGAAAGATGGATCGGCATTGCGCAATGTTAATCTAATTCACGTAGGCATAAACCTACCGTATGCTCATGCTCCTGGAGCTGTTTCTGAGCTCTCTTAGGGGCTATTGCTAGAGCGGTTCTCCGCAACTCGTTATCAATATTACGATCATCCAGTTCCGCTTCAAGGTCGTGGCGAGCGGCGCTGACTCTAGGGACGTCTGCAGAATACACAGCTGTGCGGATGGCCTCTTCGTTGAGGTGAATGAGGCAGTCGGAGGAATGCGTCGAGACCAGCTTTTGGACCGAAGGCTTCCAACAATGTCCTGGTCAGTCGAGGTACGGTGAATATATTAAACGCATACTTTTTCCTCCTGTTGACATCCCAGCAAAGAAAGCAAGTATCGCGTCTGCAGCCCCTGATCTGCGAAGGTATGAGCCTAGCGAGCGTCAGACATTTAGTGTCATACCAGCCATAATGTATGCAGCTTTTCCGACGGAATGATTTAGTGGAGTATAGTAATGATAGATAGAGTACACCTACTTGTTCCCTTATTCCCAAGCACATAAAGAGCGCCTTTCATGCGATCAGGGTTGTTCCCCTTGCTTAGGGAATCGAACATTGTTGGCAAGATGTATCTCGTAGATCGCACGTAGTACTGTCCTCATTGTTAGTTTACGTACAAGCACAGCGCGAGGCAACTTACACCGCATATAGTGTGGAGGACATTCTGCGCGAGACTGCAAGAGAAGTCAAAACGATGATCCAGAGGAACACTGATGCACATACCGCCGCACCCTGGTATACGGCGATAAACAGAATTCCGCTAGGTCGTCTTTTAGTAATCGATCGTCCAACTCCGAGCGTCTGCGATACAAAGCGTGCATGTACAGGCGGCTAGAATGGTAGAGTTGTGCTCGCTTAACCCAAACGACTCGTGCGCTGTCTTTTTGACGCGCAGACATACGATTCACTCTACACAAGGCAACTTAACTACCCAGCCACATCAGAGAAAAAAAGACTGGACACACTCTCGGGACTGGGAAAAATTCTTTTGCAGAGTTGTGAAGTCTCCTCTGCTCATCCCATAGTCGAGGAAGAACGTATCGAGGGCTCTGACCACTGCAATCACAGCATCAATGTGGTCTTCCTCGTCTTGGTCTTGGCGCAACTTCATTGCAGCAAGGTGTATGAGATTCCCGAACTGGGTCCGCAGTTTCACGACACGCTGGTAGCGGGGATCTTGTGGATCCGTCAGAACTATTCCTGCTTGGACATCCAATTGGTCGACGATGAGTCCTTCTACATCGATATCCGGATCGGAACAGGAATTGGCAACTTCTTTGGGAGCCTCCTTGTAAATTGTGGGCATGCCATTCCAGACTGCCTTCGAGAAAGCCAGATACCTACTCACAGGTCAGTAGAGTTACAGCC
>JBBPSC010000550.1:0-16520 GCA_038093395.1 Baorangia bicolor
GATTGATGACACATGTAGATTTGTATCCATATTGTACGGACTAATGGCGTTTCATCCATATGTCGCCACTTGTCATCTGAGCACTGCTCGTTGCTGCAAGAAGTATCGCCAAACATATCAAAGCTTTGAAGGGCATGTCGATACAACCAAGAATAGTGAGAGGAGGCACTGAAAGGTCGCCCGACTCCGTCTCGGCGAACTATATCCCCGACGGAGCGGAGGAAGCAGCCGGCGGCCCGATCCAGGCTTCCGAGAGCGATGCCGCCACGGTACCTTGATGTAATTAGTCTCCAACCCCTGTTCCCTCTCCACGGTGTTCCCCGCCGTGGATCGCATCGAAGGGGTACAGGGTCTCACGTCTTGTGAACGTCAATTATGCAACGGGGGCCTCGCTATTCGCGCCCAGAGTCATCATCATTGACATTCTACGAGAAGGCCATTGGAGTCCAACCTTGGGACACCAGGGAGTTGCCTCAGGCTGAACGGTGTGCTCGGAATAGCCAGGGGGAGAGGGGGAAGTAGCTGAACGTGAGGGAAGTTCGAGTGCCGGGCAATGTCCCATCAACAACGGATCAATCAGCTATAATGTGCCCTCCAGGGGTGCTTAGATGATGAACTCTTGGGACACATGGTGATTCCTGTCAACGCCCACGGGAACTTGAAGTTGCCGAAAGACACATCAGGCGTTTGAAACATACTTACCAATGCGCGTTCGAACAACGTGCCGACCAGGTATATATCTGTCATTCGGATGCGGCGTAACCATTCGGCTCACCTCTTCGAGAATGACGACTTTGGAGGTCCAAAAAGGCTCCTGCGATGTGCAGTGTAAATGAACAACCCTTCAAATACTTAGATATTTACATTGAAGTGTCCGAAGAGTTTACATCAATAAGGGCTAATGTACATCGAAATCACCAAAAAGATAACTTTAAGCATATCTCTTCTTCAACTCCTCTTCTGCAAATGTTTTGTTCGAATGGAATCTCACTCCGAGGCGCTCCAGACGAGGGTCCGGAATGACAGTGTGTGCATACAAGCCGAACTCGGATTGGAACTCGTACTGCATCCGGCATGAGATAAAATTACTTAACGGCGTGAATACATACCATTTGGTCAATTTCCTGGATGGATTCACCAGCATGAATGATTATCGAAGACAGAACAGAACCAATAGACCTCACCTCCATTCCACAGGTTGCACCTGTCACGAAACGAACGGGCTTTCCGACCACTACACCATCGAGTATAAGTATCAAATATCGACCTTGGCGCTGGGAGGTACGCCACCTTTCTCGATCACATTCGCGTAATCCGTATAGTTCATTTTGTCGCTGACTGCATAAAAGGTCTCGCCTAGGATGTGCGCCGAATCGTCTTTGTAGTGTTTGAGTAGTGCGAGTACACATTGACCGAGGTCGCGCTCAACCCAGGTGAAGTATTGCGGGGAGTTTGGATCATACTTCGGTATCGTAAGCTCATAGGAGGACGAGTCCGGTGTCAGAGTCAGATAATTATAACTTCGTGAAATAGTGCATATCAGCCATGGAATATCGTAAAGGTCTTGTCCAAACCACTTACTTCCATGTGTTCTCGGAGAACCATCCTGTGCAAATGTTCAGATAATAGCTCACTAGGAACGGACATAGACCCACCCGTGTGAAGAGTTGCGTGAGGAAGCTGACTGTCTCGAAGGTAGTCGTCGACATTGGCTTTGTCTAATCAATGAATAATTTGCGCGTTAGAAATAGCACATCTAGCATTGGAATAAACTCACTGTCAAAGTGGTACACGTTACGGTATTTTCCGTTGGATACTCTGGTGCAGTGTGGGAGGGAGCTGAAACAATCAAGATTACACACAAAATGATGCCAGGACTGCATGCTGCACTACCTCCAGACAAAGAACTTGACACCGGCTTCAACTGCGGCATCTACCAAGTTCTTTCCCAAAAGCATTTCGCTGGTTTGGCCTTGAGCGAAATTTTTGGGATCATAATAATCAGTGACCTGGGCGAGGGGACCTTTAGTTCATGATATCATGCGAAGGAAACAAAGTTACCCCAAATACCCCCTCTGCACCGTTCATAGCGCTCTTGAGGGATGGTACATCCCAGAGATCGCCTTGTACTACTTCAGCGCCGAGTTCCTTAAGTCTCAGTGCCTTCTCCGATTTGGGATTGCGCGTCACCGCCCTCGGGGTGAATGTCCCGTCCGCGAGCAACGCTTTGACGACGGAAGAACCTATGCGAAACGGTGAAACTCGGTCATGTAGAATAGGGACAACGACGGTGGTACCTTGGGTACCTGTAGCACCGAAGACAGTAACAATGCGTGCAGACATTTCTTTGAGTGGGTGTGGAAGCGAAATAAATTGACTGACCTTCGCTTTGAAAGGGGTGGTTTATATACCCGCTTTGCATTCTGACGTCAGCCTAAGCTCAATCAGGGGCAAACCAAACGCCATATGAAAAACGGCGGCCGTGATCGATCGAACAGGACATCCTTGCAAAGACTTTGAATGACAAGTTAGCAAGCACCGATCGATAGGACCACGTTTTATCACGGCGCCGCAAACAACAGAATCAAGGAAAGGCACTCACACGGGCCTGCGCCGCCACGGATCCAACACGATGTTAGAGGACAAGACCCATTCGGTTGAGTATACAGAACCCTGAATTGAATCGACCAATCGGAACTGTAACTCGCCGAAGACGGACAGACCCGAAGAATATCTCTCATCACCGCAGTCTGGGTTCAAGAATTCGGGGGATTATGGATTGGTTCATGTCCAAACTGGATAAAAACAGACATGTCACAAGTTACGATTTAATGATATCATACTCGCTGAGAGTCAATTCCAAACGATCCCAATCTATTATAATGGTAAGGACTATCGCTTTACAAAGTGGGGGGGGAACTCACCGAGTTAGGTATTTTTCCTGATATGGAGGGGCTCCAATTTGCCGGCCGTTGACACTGTAATCATAGTAGACTCTGGAAAACAAAGAACAGAAATTGATAGGATGTGAAACCTCGATATTTGGCTGCTAACGAATCACAATAAGGATTTTGCAAGCTGAAGCCAGAACGCACGTCGATTATCCCCGAAGATTTGGTCGTCGTACAGGCCGTTTCAAACTCCGCGTCCTGCGTGGACCAGCAGATATAGGTGATAATATATAACAGCACCGCGACGTTCGGGTCGAAAATTCTCCGATTGATCTCGTTTCCGTTAAGAAACGCTTCAATTCCTCCTTTTGTGAGAAGGGCGATGTGACACGATACCAGGGAAATGAAAAGAAACCGGTGACCAGAGGAATGGCCGAAGAGTAGACTCCCTATCACTTCGGGGTAGATGTCAGCAGGTACGTTCATGCCACAATCAGCAAATTTCTTAATTCTGGCATCATAATCCAGGATCAGTGAACAGAGCATAATAGACCCGTAACTGAGAGGCGTACCCGGTCGGTGTTAATATGTACTGCGGGTGAATGACGGTGATCGGCCAAAATCCACCCTCCAACCGCAGCAACAGCGGTACTGCAAAGTCCATAAAAAAAGTCCCCGGTTACGTGGCACGGCGGCCTATCGAAGCATCTATCGATGAGTGGCACCTCACGGATACGGTCAAAAACTGCAATGGTGTGCGAGCGTTACTCGGATCAAGGATGAACCAATGGAGATATGTATCTAGAACTTGTGTCTCAGCATGAATTTCGCGATCCCAAGATATGACGAGGAAGAGAAAAGTGCGGGTGATGGAAATTCCACATTGAGGGGCACGACACCCACCCCGTTTCATCCTGTGAGTCGAGCATATGCTCAGTCCTTTCGTCAAGGAGAGTAACAGGCTCCCGAACCCAAGGAAGATCTATCCGTCCGGTAGCCGGCGGCCTCATATAGATCTGACGGAGATGTCCAGAGACTACTTGACCGGGAGATGAGCAACCGGATAGCCCCGTGATTGCAAGCCTTGTGTACCTGTGATAGTGGTTTCGGACGAACGCATTTCGTGCTTGTAAGCATCTGACGTAAGCCACTGAATCATTTCCAAGAGTCGATGCCTGGGGAACTCCAACTTGGCTTGTCTTTTTTCTCTGTTTCCAATCATTCCACTCGACACAAGGCCAACATTCGCAAGACCTTTGCGCGCAAAAAGCGCATTCGCGGGTCTGTGGACGCTCATAGTGGTGCGGCGGGGAGTTTGGGATGTCCACAAAGGAAGAACAAGAGACACTCCGTCTCCTCGTTCAGCACGTCGCACGTGGATTTTACGAGCCAAAATATATCATCATCTTGGACCAGCTTGCTCGGCACCCTGTGTAAGTATTTATATAGTAGAGACATGGAGCATCCTGAACTCCTGCTGAATGTCACTTTCATCGTTTTCTCGCAACCTCGTGTGACACGTTGAGAATTGCAGTCTCAAAGATGACGATTTGGCCGGACGAATGGGGCTTCAGGCCAAAGAGCTGAACAAGTTGATGGCTGTCCTGGGGAACGACCGTCTCGTGCAAGTGTAAGTCGCACTCCTTTGCCATTGTCCCGCTTTTGACTTCTTATGATTGTTCCAGCTACCGTCAGAATGAACTCAAAGAAGGTGCCCAAAGATCTGTGGGCAAGCAATACTATTACATAGATTACAAGCATTTCTGCGATGTTGTCAAGTGGCGAATCGCTGAGATGCGGAGGATCATTGATTCTGGTTTGCGGAATGTCCGTCTTGACATTTTGAATCGTGTTGATTTTCCACCCTAATCACACCCTTTCCCCAACAGGAACTAGATAACAAGGGATACATCTGTCCGCAATGTGGAAAATCGTATACACCACTGGAGGTCGACAAGCTCATGGATTTTGCCAAAGGAATCTTCGTCTGCGAGATTTGCCATGGAGAAGTAATTGACAATGAGAATGCAGAATCTGTGAAAGGGAGTCAGGATCGAATGCAGCGTTTTAATCGCGCAATGCGCTTTATTATCGAGGGTTTGCGGAAAACAGAATCCATGGTTCTTCCCGCGTCAGTCACTTCCGTCGTCTGTCCGAAGCTGTGTTGACGAGGCTCGTAGATTGGATGTACCATCATGGATCAAAAACAACGTCGTGGACACGGAGAAGCAGAAGGCTGGTCAGCCCTCGAGTCTAAAGATTGCTGGGTCCTCAGGTTCTGGTCGGCAAGACGAAGGTATTGGGATCGTCATGTCAATGGACAAAGACGAGGCGACAAGGCGACAGGAGCGAGATGCAGAGGCAGCAGCGAAACGACAACAAAACCTTCTCCCAGCATGGCATCTCAAGAGTACGATCTCGGGAGATCTCACGGCTCTTGGCATCCAGGAGAATGCACGGACGATGGCCGTACAACCTGCCTTACCTTCCGGTGATGAGTTGTTGAAAGGTTTAGGGACCATTGGCCCATCGCGACTGCCCCAGGTTGCCCAGCCAGCTGAAGATATCAAGCCAGAAATTAATACCGAGGCAGATTGTAAGTTGAACGAGTTTGACTTTTTTTCTCTACTCAATTTCAGGGATAGATTATGAACAGTATTATGCTTCATTGGCTGCTTCTAACGCAGCTTCTACTCAAGCGACGCCATCAGGACTGGGAAGCGAGGACCTGGAAGAGGAAGAAGAATCGAAGCATGCGATCCAACATCTGGAAACACTCAATGGATATCGAAAAAGATCACGCTCTCAGGAAGACGAGGGAGCTGCCGCGAAGAAGCTTGCGAAACTAGAGCCAGAACCTCCCAATATCAATAAGGTTGGTCACCCAGCAGCAGAAACTGGTCGTGGGGATGGTGATCCCCTCGTCTCTGGTATGAGTCATGAGTTCAATGGTCCATTATACATGGCAGCTTATTTTCTTTCCATCAGTTAATGGTGTACAGAAACCGTTTTCGGAGGTTACCGAGGAGGACCAAGAGCTCATGACACCAGATGAGTATACGGCATACTTTGAGGTGTTTCAGGCACGTTCGTAACATATGAAGCCTGTCATCATATATTTACTACACTGACCTACGAGGGACCTATGGTGGTTTCTAATAGATGTACCCTAGCTAACTGCAGTAAATGACCCACGAGTTCGCATGTGTCACCTCACGGTCTAAGTGACTCCACCGATTAGCGCCAGTCGTCCCACAGAACCGGCGGGTGGTTGCATATTCAGTACAGTGAGTAACTAATTGCTTGGTAGCTTAAGGTCCCACACTTTATCTCTCGCTTGATCATCACGGCGAGTGCGATCCTCGACGAGTTCGGCTCAGATGCCGTTCGACATGTGTGGTATCACTGGTGTGGTGCAGTCGTTAAGGAGGTTTCATCGGTAAGCCTGAGTCCTCAAATTTCCATACACAGAATGCGAATACACAATATATCTGGGTTCTGTGTTCGTCGCCAATGGTGCTACAGTGTACACCATCTGTCAGAGCGAACTTGATGGGTACGCCCCCTTGACAATTGTTTCGCGTTCTGTGCAGAACAACCTCTGGTTGTTTTCAGGATTTGTCAAAAATATAACGATGCCCGAAACCACAGGAAAATTGACTGGGATACAGGCGGACGTCCGCCGTACGGTGTGTAGTTGGGTTGTGTGCGAAGAACACAAACGCGTCGCAGTCCCTTCTAATATTGTCGGCGTCCTGGAAGGCAGTTTTGAGCCACCAACTTCTGCGGGCAGTCTCATCCTTGGTAACAAGACTCCATTCTCTGACTTGGCTTCGTAATAGGCTTGTTTCTCAGCCAAGTCGGTTTGAACGCCTTCTAGTCATCGTTGGAGGATCGCCGAGACTGACCTTCGCGAAAGAATTATCGATCCAGGACACTGGTGCCTCGCGTCTCCCACTCGGAAATTTCTTTCTGTTTGAGGTACCTGTCAATCCAACTGCCAGTGGGGACACATCGTGACAAGCTTAAAGCCGCCCCCTCCCTTTTCCTCGTTGCGAACTGTCATATTATGGGGAGACTGTATTGATTGACGGTGGTGATCTTAATCCGTTTAAAATCTGCGCAACGTTTCTCTTCATCATCTCTGTAGACCCTCTTGAAGCACCAATCCTCGTACTGGTGCATCGAGGATACAATAAAATGACGAATCATTATAATTGTATACTTTCTTAGAAATTCGTTTGCTACATCCGAATCCCAGATGTTCTCCATGTCGTACACTCGTACACTCGGCTGCTCAGGGGTATTTCCCAGAACGGACTCATCAGACTGTTAATCAGCTAGTCGGCGTGCTCACTCATACTACTCGCCGCTCACTCCTGCCTGGCCTGTCCAATGGTGAGAGAGTAAATCGTTCGTTCGGCATAAACCTACTAAATATTTGGGTGTAGCCTCCGAGACAGAAAAACCAGAATCCATCTGGCCTTGGTCGAGCGATCATCAACCGCAAAGTGAAAGATGCTCGTGAGAGGCAGGAATCAGGCCTTGTATGCCCCTCAGAATATTCTCGTCGTAGCTTTCCATTCACCTCACCATCGAATCATAGTATACCACAGATTTAGACTCGACATCTCGTCTGAAATCCGTCACACAAGAACGGGATCTCGACGAGTTCCTGAACACCGCTCAGTTGGCTGGCACCGAATTTACAGCTGGTACGGGGGGATTGATTTCTCATCTCCTTCTTCCTGACAGCTCATCCGAGTTATGTTATAGAGCGTCGCAACATCAAAATCATACAATCGACATCAACTCAAAATCCCTATCTTCTCACAGAGGCGGAGGAACAATCCACGCTTAGAAAACACCAGGACAACAAACAACGTCTCAGAGTTCCGAGAAGACCGCCATGGACGAAAAGTATAACGACCGCCCAACTAGATCGACAGGAAAAGGACGCATTCTTGGAGTGGAGGAGAGGATTGGCGCAGTATGTGCATTCCCTACTAACTCTCGTCCAGTTGGAAAATTTGATGATTGTCTGTCGCGTTTTGACAGGCTACAAGAAGAAGAAAAGTTCCTCCTTACACCTTTTGAGCGCAATATCGAAGTATGGCGTCAGCTCTGGCGGGTACTTGAGCGTTCCCACCTCGTGGTACAGATTGTCGACGCACGCAACCCTCTAAGATTCCGGTGCGAGGATCTCGATTCTTACGTGCAAGACGTAGAGGGAGCAGAAGGCGAGACTGGGACTGGGAAAGGGTTGAGGAAGAGCTTGTTGTTGATAAATAAAGCTGATTTATTGACTGCTACGCAAAGGTAGGTCACGGCCAACCCTCGATATCGTGCGTGCATGCTCACATCGATTGCGGGGCGATAGACGAATATGGGCAGATTACTTTGATGAGCAAGGGATCCGATTCGCGTTTTTCTCGGCCACCAATGCTGCTGCTTTACAGCAAGCACGGCGTGAATCCCTGGCACAACGTGAAACAGAATCTAGTACTTCGCAACAACGCTCAAATACAGCCGCGGACCAACGGAGGACGGACTTGAATACAATTGCTGAAACGGAGTCTTCATCCGACTCAGAAGGCCCTCATACACCAGATGACCACGATGAAGGAAATGATGATTCTGATATTGACTCAGAATCCGATGGTGAGAGGTTCAGATATGTGCCTACAGAGGAGGACACACCCGACGGACGGGATTCGAGGACGAAAGTTCTCAGTGTATTGGAACTCGAAGATTTATTCATCTCTACTGCACCCGATCTCTCGAGTACGCAATGTTTCTGTCCCGTATTAAACTGCTACCTAACAGCAACATTCTAGGATTCAAGGGTCCCTCAGGCGAACCACCAGAAAAACTCGTAGTGGGCCTTGTTGGTTATCCCAATGTCGGGAAATCAAGTACAATCAACGCCCTCCTCGGGGAGAAGAAAGTCAGCGTCTCCTCCACACCAGGCAAAACCAAACATTTCCAAACCATTCACCTTTCTTCCACTATCGTCTTATGCGACTGTCCGGGTCTGGTTTTCCCGCAATTCGCAACGACGAAGGCGGCACTGGTTTGTGATGGTGTGCTACCCATTGACCAAATGCGTGAACATACGGGACCAGTTGCACTTGTCGTGAAAAGGATACCCAAGGATGTTCTGGAAGCATTGTATGGTTTGAGTATCAAAGTGAGAAGCGTTGAGGAAGGTGGAGATGGGAATGTGACGGCGGAGGATTTGTTGATTGCCTATGCCAGTATGTGAAGTCTTTCGTGTGAAATTAATTCACTGACGAGTACATGCGTGCCGGGCAGTCGCACGAGGCTTCATGCGTTCGGGGCAGGGCAATCCAGACGAAGCAAGAGCGGCGCGATACATTCTCAAGGACTACGTAAATGGCAAACTCCTATTCAGTCAGCCGCCTCCAGGAACGTCAGAGGAGTCATTCAACGAACGGACGCACGAGCTGTCGGTTCTCCGCGCCGCAGGAAAGAAACGGGCACCTACTACGCGTGTCGTGAAAGGCGCTGATACATATGTTGCTGCCGCCCTCGCCCCTTCGTCTACGATTTCGTCGGATCGTGACTCCATTTTGACGGCCCAAGCGAGCGGTGCGAAATCCCTCGCACTGGACAAAGAGTTTTTTGCACATAATGCTTCCCTTTCGTCACGCCCGTTTGTGCAAGGATCTGCGCGGCATGGACAGGAATTTACAAGGGGGAAGTTGTATCCACACCAGAATATGGTAGCAAATGATGGCACCCTGCTCGGGCCAGGGTCAGAGCGAGTTGCTGAGGTTATGAATGGCGTAGGGGGAGAGGGATTTGGGAAGAAGCATCACAAGAAGGGGAAGAGGGTGAAGCAGAGAAGTGGAAAAGGATATGATTGATTGAAACCAGAGAGCGGTAGCATTCTTGATGGTCTGTCAGCTACCCATGAATAGACAGCAGTACAAGGTAGCAAGCCAGATTAGAGCGTTCCTTGTTACTCGTTCCACGTCAGGATGT
This sequence comes from Baorangia bicolor, assembly GCA_038093395.1. Lineage (NCBI taxonomy): Eukaryota > Fungi > Basidiomycota > Agaricomycetes > Boletales > Boletaceae > Baorangia > Baorangia bicolor. The sequence continues at coordinate 9,900 of JBBPSC010000550.1, forward strand.
CCCGATCATCCTCAGAATCGTGGTCCCGCTTGCGATGGAGCATAACACGCTCACGAGACGGAAACAGCCTGTTGCAGTCTTCAGCGTGTCAGCGACGTATGCACACAAAAGGATGGCAGAGGGTGTACCTTGAAACGCACAGATAAAGATTGGGGTTCTATGTGGGTTTAACGTCACTCTGCAGGGAGGCGACGGAGACGTACTCTGCAGGAGATGTCACCCAGCCAAGGCCTGCATTGATGTCCTTCTGGACGGTCGTCGCTGAAGAGAAGGTTAGGCGTGCACACGATAGAGACGATGTTGCTCACTGTCTTGGGTTGCGGGCCTCGACTTGAGTACAGACGGGAGTCGTGGACCGGTAGACATGTGGGCCGCACGGTCGAGCGTACTGGTCACAGTCTAGCTAAGCCTTCAAAGTTTCATGGTCTGTTTTGATGCTGAACTTCACACGCCATTCACAAGGCTCTCTTCAACCTGGGAGGCATGGGTACTGAAATTTTTTCACCAGTCACTCTTCCATGTAGCGGTCGCACAATGACCAACAGGTTGGCAAAGGTGCGTGTAGTTCTGCATTATTTCGGCGTCGTTTTTCTCACGAACCTGCAGGTCGCCTTGTACGAGCACCTTGCGAAAATGTATGGTGGTCCTCCCAACAAATACCACATGGGCCTCTACACAGAATGGGCGAAGCACGACTGGGGGATGATCCTTACTGGTAACATCCAGGTTTCTCGAGAACACCTGACGTTGGGGCGTGATATTGTGGTCCCTGAAGTACTCAACGAGGAGACATTAGCCCCGTTCAAGAAGCTGGCGCGAACAATCCATGCAAAGGACTCGCGTGAGCCATCAACACGCCCGTTAGCTGTCATGCAGCTTTCTCATGTTGGTCGTCAGTCTCCAAATATCATTGGTGGTCGTAAACTGGGTGTTCCTCCCATGGCGCCAAGTCCGGTCCGGCTCGGATCGAACAAGCGTGTTGGGTCGCGCGATGGGGTTACGCCTCTGGACGTGCAGGATACACCACATCCATACTTCCGTGCACTGTTCCAGCAACCCCGAGAAATGACTCTTCATGATATCAAGCAAGTACAGCAGGCATTCATCAGAGGCGCATTGGCTGCTCTTGAAGCCGGGTTTGATGGGGTCCAGCTTCATTGTGCGCATGGGTGTGAGTAATATCGCAGTGTTCTTGAACAAGCACTCAAAACCCCGCCAGATCTTCTTGCCCAATTTCTCAATTCCAAGGTATCTCCTGAAAATTTGTATCATATGAATGATGCCGTAACTGACATCTCATGCTCAATAGAGCAATCTTCGGCGAGACGAGTATTCGGTTGGATCACAGAACGCACTCCGGATGGTGCGCGAAATCGTTGAGGGCATCCGCGCTATCGTTCCCAAAGACTTTGTTATTGGCGTAAAAATCAACTCTGCGGATTACGTAGAGGCAGGCGAGAGACCTTCAGAAGAAAGAGCATTGAAGGAGACTCAACGTGTCCTCGATCACATACGCACATTCGCACTCTGGGGGATGGTCGACTTTATCGAGATAAGTGGAGGTGATTACGAGTCGCCAGGTGGGTACTGACGATGATGTTCAATTCCTAAGACTCATCTCGCTCGCAGCTTTTATGTCTGCCAAGGCAGCGAGTCCTCGACAAGCCTTCTTCGCTCAGTTCGCAAACAGGGCGCGGGAATGTCTGAGGACCAATTTTCCGGGAGTCAACGCTCCTCTGATTCTCCTAACAGGGGGTCTTCGCTCGCCAGCGCACCTTCAGAGTGCACTGGACGCTGGTCACGCTGACCTACTTGGGCTCGGACGAGGTTCGATTTTGCGCCCGGATTTACCAGCAGTTTTGCAGGAGAGAATCCTCAATGCCGCTGCAGGCGGCACCTCGATCGCCTTGGATGATGAGCCGTTCGCACATGAACCAGATGGTGACATCCAACTACCATCTTGGGTGCCTCAGATCCCGCTTGTCGGTGCGGGTGTTGGTCTGGCGTGGTACAACGTTCGCATGCGAAGGATAGCGGCATCCCAGCTTGAAAAGAAGATAGATGGTAAAGCACTTCCCGCACCCCTGCCGACATTTGGGATGACTGGGATAGAGGCCATGGTGCGGATGTGGGTCTGGTTAGACTGGCATGAGCTGTTCATAGGAGCGTTGTTGGTCTATTGTGTGGCCGTGCTGGTGTACCGTATGACTAATCGCTTCTATGTAGGTGACGTCATTAATAGCAATACCCACGTTTCATAATGACACTACCCCAGGTGAACAACCTCTCCGAGAAAAGCCCGATGAATTAGCGGAATGGTATTGACGTCCTCGGGAAACCATTTTCGGATGTCCGGACCATCAGCTCAGTATAAAGAGCCTCTCACTCTTCAGTTCTGATCTTATTGTTTTCCCTGTCACCCATCCCATACCACAATGCCTGCAACAACCTCTGTCACGTTGAACACCGGGGCTATCATGCCTACGGTCGGGCTCGGTATGCTTACCCTTCCCCACCCTCTCGTTTGAATCTGCTAATTACGATATAAAAAGGAACCTGGAAGTCACAGCCCGGCCAAGTCGAACATGCCGTCGAGTTTTCTCTCAAGAACGGTTACACGCACATTGACACTGCCACTGCCTACGATAACGAGAAGGAGGTTGGCCAGGGCATCAAGGAATCTGGCGTGCCGAGAGAGCAGATCTTCTTGACAACCAAGCTATTCAACGACTCCCACAAAAATCCCCAGAAGGCATTGGACTACTCCCTGAAACAGCTTGACACGCCTTACATTGATCTATGTGAGTGTATTGTCGATCATCTAAGTTCATCCACAGAAAATAAGACCGACGTTTAATTTACAGGGCTGATGCACTGGCCCGCACCCATGACGAAGGATTCCTCTGGTCAATTGAAGGCTGATAAGAGCCACGATTGGCTTGACACGTGGAAGTCAATGGAGGATGTCTACTTCGCCAACCGCGACAAATTGAAAGCTATCGGTATGCATAAACATTGTAGTGACTACATTTTCAACGATTTTTCTTCAGGGGTTTCCAACTTTTCTGTGGAATACCTCGAAAGACTTCTCAAGGTTGCACGAGTCGTTCCTGCTGTCAACCAGATTGAACTTCACCCGTACGAAATTCAATGTTTTAACAGTTGACTTTAATTAAAAATTTAAATCCCACCCAGTTCTTGTCCTCAGAAAGATGTTGTTGAATACTGTCTCAAGAAAGGAATCATCATCACCGCCTACTCGCCCTTGGGATCTGACAACTCTCCACTCCTCAAGAACCCCGTTGTCGGCAAGATTGCCGGGAAGTATGACGTTCAGCCTGCTAACATCTTGATCTCGTTCCACGCAAACAAGCCGTTCCATACCGGTAAGCATGGTCTTTGCGACGAGATTGCTGCTCAATCGTGTCTCTTGAAACAGTCCTTCCGAAGTCTGTCACCAATTCCCGTATCTTGAGTAAGTCGACCATCGATTCTGACACACAACTTTCAACTGATCGTTGCTTCAGGCAATGGCAAGATCGTCGACCTCACGGAGGAAGACATCGCAGAACTTGACGCGATCGACAAGACACATCACTTCCGTGCCTGCCATCCTTCCTGGACTGGTTGGGGCGGCCTTGGTTTCCCAGACTGTCAATAAGCGTGTATGAAATATTGGTGATTCATGGCACAGATAGACACGTGAACGCATAACAATGCAATGTATATCGATAGCATGGAGCCTGGAATATAGTCGGTCCGCACCAGGTGACACCCGGCCCTGCATCCGAATTCCAGTATAAATAACTTCGATATTGAGTGTGATGAGGAAGGCTATAAAGGCTCGGTGCTGAAGGAGATTTAAACGGTTGTCCGTTCCCCATTGACAGTCGTGACAATCACAATCGCCAACATGCCTGCTACCACCTCCATCACACTCAACACAGGGGCAATAATGCCTACCGTCGGTCTTGGTGAATCGGACTCCTGAATCATTCTCAATGTTCCTTTAATCAGATCATACTTCTCTTCCAACAGGTACCTGGAAGTCCAAACCAGGCCAAGTCGAACACGCAGTGGAGTTTGCATTGAAGAATGGATACCGACATATAGATACTGCCGCCGGTTACCAGAACGAGACCGAAGTCGGCCAAGGCATCAAAGCATCTGGGGTTCTCAGAGAACAGATTTTCTTGACGACGAAGCTCGATAACCCAGACCAAAGGAATCCAACAGCAGCTCTAGAATCATCGCTCAAGAAGCTCGATACCCCCTACATTGACCTGTGTACGAATCCCCTTCTCGCGTTTTCCATGCAGGATGCTCATACCACGTCCAGGGTTGATGCATTGGCCAGCCCCTATGACGCAGGATGGAAAGGCTGACAAGACCCATGATTGGCTTGACACATGGAAAGCAATGGAGGACCTTTACATTGCTTACCCAGAGAAACTGAAGGCGATTGGTAAGTCGAGAGCGTCACTCTGGAGGTATATCACTCATCCCTTTTGTTAGGTGTCTCGAACTTCTCTGTCGAATACTTTGAGCGACTCTTGAAAGTTGCTCGAGTGATTCCTGCGGTGAACCAGATCGAACTCCACCCGTAAGTTTTTGATAGCCGTTAGTACGACCACAAGCATGATTATTGTGCCTGGAAGGTCTTGCCCACAGCATGATGTCGTGAAATTCTGCCAAAACAAGGGAATCGCGTTGACAGCGTACTCACCACTTGGTTCCGATAACTCTCCTCTGTTGAAAAACGAGGTGGTCAACAAGATCGCCACCAAATATGGTGTCTCGCCTGCCAACGTGTTGATTTCCTTGCACGCCAACAAACCTCTACACACTGGTGAGTCTTACCGTAGTGCTCCTCGCAATACCTCGCTAATCTAGCTCAATATGTAGTGTTGCCCAAGTCGGTGACGAACGAGCGTATTCTCAGTAAGTAACTGGGGTCCTTCCGACTACGCCGGCGCTGACTTTGTGCACAGGCAACGCAAAAATCGTAGACCTGACTGAGGAGGACATCAATGACCTGCACGAGATTGACAAGACACACCACTTCCGTGCTTGCCACCCCGCTTGGACTGGTTTCGGCGGTCTCGGGTTCCCTGACTGCAAGTAAATTCAGATGCCTCGAAATAGTAGAAGCGGCTGTCTTAAGGACCAGAACTGTGTAATCATTAGTCTTCATAAATGGGTTCTTAGAGGATTCATTGGGAAAGTAACGCCGGCTTGGCGCCTGAGGTGGCAACCAACTACCTCAAGCACCTCGTTCAGGCAAGATCGGTCCTGTCTCTCTGAAGGTCGTGATTCGTGACGAAAGGTTTCCGTGTTTTGCCTGCCATCGAATAGTGCTACCCCAGGACAATGATAGAAATAATCTCGAGGAGTCTCGAGCCCGATAGCAGACTTTGCCAACGACCGCAGTTGGACAATGTGAATGTGTTTATATGAAGCAATCGACCAGTTTGGATCATGGGCCAGAGTATATATACAGTCCTCCGCCAGCCATTGGGACCACGCGATGGCGACCCTTCCTCGCACGGCAAGGCAAAGTTCACCTCCTGCTTCCACTCGGATACCTGCATTTGACCAGAGACCTCGCTCCGATCACGACTTTGATGCAGGGATAAACTCATCCGCCGCATGGACAGAGCATCTGGATCGAGGGTCTCTCTCCGACGACGAACCAACTGATCATCTAGAGGCACATGGACGGCACGGCTTGTCTGCGCGCGCACTTTACCAGTTCGAGGGCAAGGCAGAATTCAGGGAGCTCACTGTCGAAGCCGGGGACGAGCTCGAGGTTCTGAAGCAAGACGTCGGAGATGGATGGAGCCTCGTGAAGACGGAGGATGGAAAAATTGGTTTGTTGCCCGCAGCTTATTACACGGTAGGTGGGCTACAGCGCTCGCAACGGTTTCAACTGACATCTCACAATTCAGCACACCTTCGACTTCCTCTCTGCGCCAGCCGACAGTCACCCGATCACGAAGGAGCTATCCACCGACACCGTCACGCCTCATCCGTCTCCCAAGGGCAACTCTGAATTAGAGCTCTCTCCGCTCATCCCACAGACTACAGGGGAATGGCCGAACGTGTTTCCGAGTTTCCGGCAGCGATTGCTTGGTGGAAAGACCATAAATCGATTCTCCGCTTTCGTCACCAGTGGTGCGGAGGAGTGGGTTCTCAACGGCGCTCCAGATCCTGAAGACGAACCTGCAACTTCTATTCCTATTTCTCATGGCCGTTTCTCAACGACAGACTCCGTCGCGGAAGACCTTCGACTCAACAGGCTAGGTATCGGGGAAGCCGATAGACATTTTGTAGACGAAGGCCCAACCTGGCAGCCCAAGATTCCCGGGTTCCGTGTCTTGGTACATTCGCCATCGAAGCGGTCATCCGGCCTTTCCGGAGCTTACACCGTGTACAACGTCACCTCTCTTGTCCAGTCGTCGAAGCCCAACGAGCCTGATGATGAGGCGATCCGTTCGGCCTCCCCTGCGTATATCACTGTCCAGCGACGCTTCTCGCACTTCGTCGTTCTTCATACTGCATTACTCAAACGACTTCCTGGAATTGCGTTACCTCCTCTTCCAGAGAAGCAATACGCAGGTC
>JBBPSC010000551.1:0-16501 GCA_038093395.1 Baorangia bicolor
GTGATATCATACAGAAAGCGGCAAAACGCGTGGGGTCTCGTGCTCCAAAGATAAGAAAGTATCATCTCTCTCTTCATTGACACCCAAATCTGTCTGTCCTTATCTCTAATCTCACACCACTCCGATGAACCGGGTGAGAATCAGCCCTTCGACACCCTCGTTTCACTCTTACCTTCACCCAGGACCCGAAGATGTCAAAAGACGAAAAGACCGCTGATGTCGGCCTTGAGGTCCTTGCAGTGAATGCAGATTCTCCTACGTTTCGTAATGCAGACGATGAGCTGCTTGCGGAGCTCGGCTACAAGGCTGAATTCAAGCGCGAATTCTCAGTGAGATCGTTTATCCAAAGGAAAGCTATCGATTTAACTGGATTATATCAAGATGTTAGAGACGATCGCTTTTGCTGTCTCGATCATGGGTGTCGTCGCTTCCGTTACCAGTACGTTGTCGTTTCCTCTAGTCGCAGGTGTGTTCTTGCCATTTGTTTTTGATGGCGCCTAGTATCAAAGACTATCAGGTGGTCATGTTGGGATGGTGTGGGGGTGGTTCATCCCTTGTTTCTTTGTCATGGCCGTAGCCCTCTCGATGGCCGAGTTGGTATCTTCCATGCCGTGAGTTGGAATCCCCGAAAGCAGACCCTCTGTTGAGACGACTCGGACACCAGGACATCTGCTGGACTTTACTACTTCTCTGCCAAGCTTGCTCCCCCAAAGTATGCTGCTCTGGCTTGTTGGATCACGGGATGGGCCAATATCACCGGTCAAGTCACGCTAGTCTGCTCTATAGACTTTGGATGGTCTGTACCTTCGGTGTCCGGTCATCAACCGGCACAGGTCTCATCCCAAGCATCGCAGCGCACAGATGATCGCTTCCGCAATCACCGTGGGGTCTAATGGGGACATCGTACCGAGCCCGGCGGAAACATACGGCATTTTACTTGCTATATTGTGTTGTCACGGAGTCGTTTGCTCAGCAGCAACGAATATCCTGGCCCGACTCAATCTTTTTTATGTCTTGGTGAATGGTGCGTCTACTCCAGTCTCTGGAGCACCACTCTCTTGTCAGCGGTTGATGGGAAATGCACCAAGGTGGAGCTACGGTTGCTTCGATCGTCGCTTTGCTCGTGTGCTCTGGTAATAGCAAGGTATCGACCAGAGACGCATTTGCGTTGTTCGAGAATAATACCGGTTGGACAAATAGTATGTCTACGTCGTCCTGCGTGGTGTGTTGATGGGCGACTTATCATAATTCAGATGGTTGGGCATTCCTGCTGGCATTCACTGCGCCGCTGTGGACGCTCACGGGCTGTAAGTTTGTGCCTTCTGGATCCCAGGCTGCCTCTGAACCATGAATACAAGATGACTCTGCTGCACACATTTCGGAGGAGGTGGCAGGTGCACAACGCAGTGCGCCAATTGCCATCATCCTCGGGGTAGCCAGTACAGAAATTCTTGGATGGCTGCTCCTTATCGCAATATCTTTTGTGACAACGTCTGTTTCTTCTCTTCTCAACACGGATCTACCTTTGCCAGCGGCGCAGCTATTTCTAGACGTGCTAGGGAAGCGGGGCATGTTGACGATCTGGAGTTTTATCGTCGTCGTCCAGGTAAGACGACCTTCATTTCAGAGCGAAACGCCGCACCTCGCAACGTATGTCGTCAGTTCGTTACAGGGGCCGCACAGGGGGTGGATGCCTCCCGTGTCATCTTCGCGTTCGCGAGAGATGACGCGTTGCCCGGATCACGCTGGTGGAAGCAAATTAATCCACGTACGCAAACGCCAGTCAATGCCGTGTGGTTCGTGATGGTTTGTGCTGCCATCTGCGGTCTCCTCTGCTTCTCAGCCGCAGCGCTGTCGTCACTCGCTGGGTCAGTCTACCTTAACCCACAGCAGTGACACGCAATCAATGCTTTCCCATTGCAGGGCATCCGTCATCGGCCTGTATGTATCATATGCGACGCCCATCTTTCTTCGGATCACTTCTGGACGAAACGCGCTCTCCCCAGGATTCTTTACGCTTGGGAGATGGTACATGCCGGTCGGCATCGTTGCCGTGTCGTGGGTCGCCTTCATTGTCGTGCTCCTCCTGTTTCCGTCCTCCCAAACGACGACCGCAAAAGAGATGAGTGAGTGTCCATCGTCGTTGCGGACACGTGCGTTAGGTATTGATGTACGCAGACTATGCCGTCGTGATCATCATGGGCGTCTTCATGTTTGCGTCGATATCGTGGGTGGTGTCTGCGCACAAGTGGTTCCACGGGCCGATCAGAAACGTCGATACCAGCACGCATGCACCATCGGACGACTCGGAGCACTCTAAATTCAACTTGCAGTGATGACTCGGAGCACACCAAAGTAATTTAGGTTCGTTGTATGTCCCATGATCGTACGCACGGATTAGCACAGGGTTCGGTTGGGATACTGGCGCATAGTGGTGACGAAGAACTGTCTGTGTGTGACTTTGAGGTATTGGAGGATTGTTTGACCGGTCAACGGGAATCGGGATCGACGTGGACGATAGCGCGCGAGATGATACGAACACACAGAGGTACCTCCCATTTGCATGGTCATACTCGTGCCACTTGTTCTCGCAGGGTGGTGAGCGTGTGGTGTATTTACGGCGTCGCTGCCTCGTCGATGAAAAGCGATTTGAGTGCCATTGGCAGTGAAAAAGTGATGTGGTTATTTGGTGGTTAGTCATCACCGTGACAGTACTGGCACTGGTCGGTCAAAGGAAGAGAGAAGAAGTTAAGTAACTGACATATACAACATCATGGATTGATCGCGATTTTTTTTTTCTTTTTTCAGGTGGTTCGGTTCGCAATTTGTTTCCAATTTGAATGGCAAACCAGCTTCTTCAAACGCCTGCCCAATGTCGTGCCCATGGAATTCTTCTGAGTCGATCTGGTAGTCATTATGACTTCGATATCAAGATCTCACAAGAACTCAGGAGTATTTCGAGATAGGCAATTTGCAGGCAGACGGAGCACTCACCCCAAAACGTGTGTGCCGTATGCGCGTTTGGGGTGTTGAGTTGGTTTGTCTCCGATTTGGCGGTCTCGCTCAGATTTGGCCCAGTCTTCTTCCACTCAGGATGTTGCCAGCCGTCGGAGTCACATGCTGCCAGTGTTTAGTGTTGCGTTTCCGCCACAACCTTCGAATTTCCGTCTGGCTGGGTATCGATTGCGAAACATTGATCCGAGATATAAATACCAAGCATATTTCTCCTACGTGACGTCTCAGCGTGTGGTCCACTGACAGAACATGTCTATCGTCAAGACGGATGGCATTGAAGTCTCTGCTACCGTCCCAAATACCAATCTCACTTCCGACTATCGCCATGACCTGGAGCTCGTTCGCGTCCCCTTCAACGACCTTGAGATAGGTAAGGCCGCGCTGTTTCCCCTTGAGGCACCAGCTGGAGACTGAATCACAGTACGTAGTTGGAGGGTTGCATACGGCGTTAAACGTCAATGGAATTAACGATATTGTGGTGTATCAGAATAACGATGCACCACAAGGTTACAATTACAATTACAATTACAACTCAATATATTCCATCGTCGGCATCGAGACTGTCTACAGGTTGGAGGGTGGTAAGCTCTCACCTCCAGTCTTGCATGGCAGAAAAACAAAAGATCTGACGAGAATTCGAGTTACAAGTAAGTGGAAGTTCACTCTGAATAATTTCCCGAGATGCCCACGCAGTTGGCAAAATCTCTTTCCAGATCAAGAGCGCGTTATTGCGGCCTTCGTGGGTATAAATAATTCAAAATCGAACATCGGGGCACTCTATTTCACTAAGACTAACTTGAAAACCGGGGAGGTGAAAACCGAAGGTAAGTAAAGTGTGCTCAAACGTAGAGTGCTACAGTCTTGTCTCAGCTCCGTGAACCTCGCCATCAGGATTCTCTTCAGGGAGCACCTCCACATACAGCGCAGCGTTCGGAGAGATCGTTGCGTTCCAAGGCATCAAAACGAGAGGAATACAAGGTATGTGACACAGCATTGGCTAGCTGATCGTGTTAAAATTCCCTGGTGGATTTTCCAGGCCGTTTAGTTGCTCTTGGTTTTCAAACTAGGATCTTCGTGAATCATTCTCGGCTAACGTAACTTGTGTCGAGCATGGTCGAAACAAACAAAGACATGGGGTATGTAGCTGGATCGTGTCATCATGTATTCATAGTACTGCGACCTTACGACGCGGAGTTGCGGTGTTGTCAACTCAAGTGTTCAGATCGTTCAACTTGAAGCTTGAAGTCCAACCCGCATGCTAAAGAAAAGAAACACCTCAAGTCCGAGTCACGGTTGCATAACTTCGTTCAAGTTGGTGTGTCCAACTTCCGACAACGGCTCTGTCCAAGGCAATGTTTATGTGGAGATCTCCACAGTCCGGGGCTCTTACGAATTATTCCTAACATTTTCATTGTTGCCTTTTGGAACACCAACACGGTTAGGTAGGATAAACATCTATCAACTGTCTTTCATGGCTCTGATATTTCCGTTACTCTATTGTACAAAGTGCCTTGATACTGCGGCGTTCGAACCCAGTCGTCACTGGCTTCAACTGGTACTCGATTAAGAAAGCGCTTCCAAGAACGTGGAAGCAAGCATAAGGTATTGGCATGAGTTCCCTTATCAGTATATACCTCTGGCCACCCTCATGGTTAGAATCATCGTGATCAGATCTACTGAATTGTCTTGAACACGAGGTCAGACTGTGGCCTATAGGGCATTGTTCGGTTCCCCAGGTTTAGGGAGTCCCATTATCGTGATTAGGTTCGGACCCCATTTCGCCCCGCTGACATGATGCCACAGAGTGCTCAAAGAACAAAGTTAGCTAAGTAACATCTGTTAAGGTGATAATGTCTCCCCCGCTGTCATATCCAGGCATAGATTCTGATGCGGATACCAGAGATAATTGGATGCCGTATTGCTGGGCCCTGAATGCCGATCAACGCATGAAGGGCGGTCATATGATCTCTCGACTATCTTGTCTCGCGTCATGGATCCAGCCTCCACGCCTGTAAATACTTCTACAGGATTTCTTCTTCCGAGGATGAACATTCTGTCTTAAAGAGCCAGTCAATTTGGCAGCATGAGTTGAGGCACTGACAAACATGTCTGTTATCAAGACTCAAGGTGTCAAAATCTCTGCTTCCGTCCCAAACCCCAAAGCGAACGCGGACGGACGTGTCGCCCCCTTCAGTGACTTTGATCTAGGTGAGGCCGCGATGTTTACCCCGGATGCACCGAGCGGAGACTGACATGGAACCACTGTGGATAGTTGGAGCATCGCCTTCAAGTTCAGCGCAAAATGTCGGGTGGATCAGCGATATTGTTGTGTATGCCGTGCATGAGGACCATGCACCGGATAATCATGTCGTCGGTATCGAGACTGTCTACAAGTTGAGCTATGGCAAGGGTGGGCCACGTGTCTTGCACGGCAGGAAGACAGAAAATCTCACGAGAATCAAAGTTGAAGGTAGGTGGAAATCCATTGTGGGTTTTCCCAAGATGCCTACAGAGTTACCTAAATCTCTTTTCAGCGAATGAGCGAATTATCGCGGCTTTCGTGGGCATCAATCCAGAGGATCCAAAGAAGAACATCAGGGCACTCCGTTTCACCAAGACTAAATTAACGGATGGGAGTGTGGGAACTGAAGGTGAGTAAAGCGCACTCAACGTAGAGAACTACAGTCTCATCTCAGCCCTCGTGAACCTTGCCATCAGGATATGCTGCGACTCTCCCCACAGGGCAGTCCCTCACATACAGTGCAGCGTTCGGAGAGATCATTGCATTCCAAGGCATCCAACTGAGAGGAATTCAAAGTATGTAACTCATGCCAGTGACAAAGCTGTCTCCGCTAAACTGATCATGTTTGAATCATTTTGGGGTTTTCCAGGCCAAGTTACTTCCATTGGCTTTCATACCAGTCATTCACGATGTACGATATCGGTGACCCCCAACTAATGTGACATCTCATGGCGTCCATTCGTGTCGAGCATGGGTTATACACCACTGTGCGGTCGGATCATCTTATTATGTATTCCTAGTGCAAGTTGCGGCCACACGACGCCAATTTAAGTCAAGTATCGGTCACGTTGAAGCACCATCCTTTGTCAATACATCAAACGCGAGGCGCAATGTCGATCACGGGGGCCACCAACTCACAGGTGGGGAAAAAGTGGCCTTCAGGCGGAGCACGGCGGCATCATCCCTCCGAGTCACAACCGAGTTCGTAACTTCGTGCAATCAAATGACTTGAGAAACGAATGCCAAGTCACACTCCACGTCGCCGTCGTCCCACACTCGACCTATAACGAATGTGATTATCACCCGGACTCTTGCGTCCATGAAGCTTTGAATTTACCCAGATGCTCACAGCTCAGATCCGGGCCAGGCTAAGGGCTGGAAGACGCCAAGGCATATGTACTTCTCTTCCTCGTGTTCTCCTCGAGGCCGGCCATGAGGTGGATGGTTATATCAAGAGATTGTTGTGTGAATGGAGCATAGACTGGCCGGCTTGTTCAAATGCGATCGAACGGTCAAGCACTCCAAGGAACAATCAGGTTCGGATAGCTCCAGCTTGGAGTCTTCGAGTCTGGGCAGTGACGGATTTGACAGATTTCCAGCTCGGTGTCGATTCATTGCACACGGACAACTCATGACAAGGTCCGCCCATTCACGGGCGGCCCATCAGGATCTGATTCCAGACGGGAGGGTACTTGGAGCTCCATCGATACTGAACCAGTCATCATATATGCATCATATTGAATCTGCAATGATAACAATCAGTAACATGAGGCCTCCCATGGAACGTTCTCGAAGTCAAGAGGCTTGAGGAGCTCCGCATCGTTCTTTTCGAGGTATCCTTTTTTTGCATCCAATAGTAATAGGTTATGTGTACCCTGTGTAGGACATGCTATCTAAGTCCAGGGGTCCCTGTGCCCCTTCGCTTCTCCGTCCTAGCAAATGCTCCGATGTGAGATTGTCCCCATCGGTCCACGAGGCAGCATTGGACGGAAGCCTAACCGACTTCTAGGTGCCAAACTCCCTAGTATTCTGAATGTTTTTTAGTAGCTCGGGCACCGATCAGGTGGAGCAGTCCGCCGGTTGATTGTTAACTGCACAACATCAGAATCCATCGACACTACGAACATGAACATCACAATTTCAACAAACAGACACAAGACCTAATCACGATACCAAACCTTACGTCGCACTTATATTTTGATGGGCCACTCGACGCGACTGACGGAAAAAAGGATAGGCCACAGCTCCGCGCTCTGCGCGGAATTGGCTACTGCGATAGCGTTGTCAAGGTGTGCCCCGACTGCCTTGTGAAGCGCTCTGGCAGTCTGGTCAACCTTGTCAAGCTCCTCTCCCCCTGAGACAGCATAGAACTCGAAAGGAGGTCCAGCAGTCCCGCCTTTGAATGGCTGTTTTGCCATGAAATAGCCAAGGGGACCCGAAACGTTCAGCATAATTGCATGGATGTTGCGGTTGAGAGCTTGGCGATCGTCTGGCCCAGAGACCATCCAGGTTTTCTGTATGGTGATCAGGAGGTAACAAAACGCCGCGTTGGAAGCAAGGGCGAGCTGGGGAAAGGTGAAAGAGGCTGCTTCACGACTACTGTCACATTCAAGGGAGGGTATTATTACCTGATACACATAAGGGGAGTCCCGGTAGTCTTCCGTAGTTGGTGAGGAAGGGACAGGCCAGCACTTCCAGTCGATATTCTCCCAAAGTCCGAGGAACATCTGGTAATGTGCTAGTCCTGCGGCGCTGCTGCCTTCGCCTTGCTCGACGATAATATCTAGGGCCTTGAGGGCGGATTCCTTGTCGGTGACCTGGACCATATTGTCGCCGAAGAACTCAACGGGAGAAAATTGGTAGTCTCTGTTACCCCAGTGGGTGGTTCGAGTGATATCTGGGAAGCGCTGATAAGAATTGATTCGTTGCAGTTACACGGGTCAAGATATACCTCTCTTTAATTTGGCATAGAACTCACCAATGCTCTTCGAGTCACACGCAAGGCCATCAGACGCATAATAATCGATAGGTTGTAACTCGGGAGCGGGTTCCGGTTCCCCGTCATCGAGGGGTTCGATGTATGGAGCTTCGAGCTGACAATTGGTTGCGTCAGGGGAGAGACAGACATTGACTCGGTGGTGATAGAGTTACTCTCATGAACCATTCAAGACTCTTTTTATTGCATGGCTCGAGCCTGAGCGGGATCTCGAAGCAGAGGAGGTCATCACGTCCGTACTGAATCAAGTATCCCTCAGAGTAGAGTTTAGGCCCAAGGTGGGTGTCTGAATCAAGAGACGTATAGATGTTGCCAACTAGGGCCAGGTGTAACATCTCCTGCTGGACGACAACTGGTGCGAGTGAAATGGGTGCGAGATCATTGGCATTCGATGAGCCCCTACCTGCGATCTTGGCCCTCGCAGCAGCGCCCTTTTGTCCCTGCTCAGTGTTGTCAACACAGATACTGTGCATCGCGTAGAGATAGAGCTGGGGTTGTGAGTGAACAAGGCAACTAGCAGTGAAGGAAGTGGAGAGTAAAACCAACAGGGATAGTCGCTAGTTCAATTTTGAGTGCCGTCTCGAGATGCTTTTTGATGTCCATTGGAGGCCTCGTCGTGAACAATATGGATCAGTGAGCCGAAAGCTTGGAGGAGCGGGAGGGTATTATGTGCGAGTGGATGAACAGATTTGTATTCCCTCCGTTCCGTAAGCATCAGGCTAAACTTGACCGTCCTCGTTGCATCGCTGTGCATTTGTGCCAACCGTGGATCTGGGGACCGATACTTCCGGTTGCTTCCGTTTCATTATGGGCGTTACATAATCACTGACTGGTTTGTCCATGCAGTTCGACTTGGTTCGTAGACTGCTGTTGAGTTCGCAACCCTGCCAGCAGCAAATAAGAGAATGCAGCAGCACAACCTTTAATATCCATCTCGGAGATACCCAGACCTGGGGCAGCGTATAAGTACTAATATCATTCTCGATGGATTCGCTCACTTGGCGCCTCCAAATTCTTTCTACCTCTGACTCGGCATGTCTCATCAGCCTGCTAATATATCCTGCGTAAAAATATTCCCCCCTATTGGTATCGCGAGGGTCGGGGATTCTGGTTTCGACCTTGAGTCCGGGAAGCCAGACTTGGACACCCTCGAGTACTTCCTCCCTTCCGAGATTCCTGGCACAGATGATGTATTCGAGGTGAGCCCGTCTTCAATCTAGTGAAAGGGAAGACAGAACCTAACCCATTCTCCATCACCCCGGTACACGGAAGAACAACTTCAAGTTCAGAGAGGAGAGTGGGAGACGTGAAGATCGTGTTAAGTGCCGGGTAAGCCTGGTCTAACTTATGACCCAAATAAAACACGCGCTGACACGGGGTGATCCCAAGGTCAAAGAGAAGCTTGATCACATTCAGCACAAGGTATGTGAGCCCGGTCTAGTCTCCAGCCAAATCAAACACATACTAACACAACAGCGATCCAGCCCAAACAGGATCTTGATCCATACGAGTGGAAGGTAAGCCATCTAGCATTCCTTGCAAATACCGCTGACACGGGCGCGATCCTAAGCTCCGAGAGGAGCTGGATGCAGGACGCAAGGTGAGCTTCGTCTATGTTCTCCAACAATGGCTGACAGGGAGAACCTGCAAAGACGCTGAATGAAATTGAGACCGAGGTAAGCCTTGCCTTGTGTTCCCTCATTCTCGACTCGGACAAACACATGCTCGTATGGGGGCGTTCCAAGCTCACAAATAAGCTCGATGATCATCATGATCGCATTAAGCGCCAAGTGAGCTCAGTCTAGTGTTCCCCGCATTCTCGATTGAATCAAACACCCCCCAGGGGGTTCGCTTTCGTGTCTACGCATATAACACCTACGGGGAAAACATTGGAGAAATTACCACAAGAACTGGTTATGAGCTCACATGGACTGTTCACGTCGCAAACCACAAGGCTTCTGGCGAGGTGTTCCGTGGTATGCTCAGGGTAATTTCACAGATGGATCCATGGATAACACTTCTTCAGGTGTGTACCAGCCGCGGACAGGTGCTTTGAGAAATCCGGACGTCCAGGGTGACCGTGTGCGCAACAGTATTTGACGTTCCGGAAGGGGACCTTACATGTGCTGTAGAAACCAGAGGATCGAGATCAACTGATCGTCGATCCTGGCCCGAAAACTATATTCTCTCCGGATATCAATGCAATAATCGACATATCTGGGACGTTCCATGGATCGCAAGCGAATGGGGTCGCTGTTCATCTTGGCCAGCTACGTACCAATGAAGAGGGCCATCTTATTTTTATTGGTGGTGCTGGTTATTCGCGATGCGTCACTAATCCAAAAGTTCCTCAGCCCGATATAGTCAGCGCTTTCGACAGCGTCGACTGGATCGATGACGTTTGTGATGGTTGGGTCAAGGTTCTCGTCAACCATGCTCAGCTCAACACTCCGTAAAACATTTTTCATCTTACCTTTGGTCCAGTGGCTTCGTTAACGACTGCCCATAGAATAGAATCCTCGTCCAAGGCGACTGTTCTGAGTGCACCTCCAAAATTTGCCTGGGGCATCAGATCGCCCACCACGTGGTACGATCTCATCGCCGATATTTATGCCAAGCAACCCCAAAGGCAATGGCAGGATGACGAAGGCAAGGGTGTGCAATTCTACCGGGACATATGGCCAATTCTGCAAGCGACTTATGCACTTTCCTGGACAAACAAGGATGCTTTCACAGGCCATGGCTCGTAATCTCATAAGAACGTGGTATACCAAGGCTGACGTCCTGACATTGTAGGTGTATCGGGCAAGGGAAATTACTTGGAAACCGAAGGGAAACTGAAAAGCAAAGGACTGGAAAGCATGCTTTTTCGCCAAGCCATATTTAATCGCTTGCGAGCACCAGACTACAAGGTTTTGGGACACGCGTCCACCAGGTATATGCCTCGACTCTCCGGAAATGAGTACGTATTGTTTTACCCTCCATCATTGGTACTTCTGACCCTGAGCAACAGCGGGGATGCAATCGAGCCTGGTTCAATTCTTCCGCATAACACAAGCGTACCTCCAATCAAGCGCTATACTGCTTTGACTGCTCTGCAGTATGAGCGTTTTTCCCTTTGGAAGGACGGAAAGTTCGGAAGCGATGCAGTACTGTGGGGGAACTCGACCATGTTCGAGGCTGTGGAGTTGAAGTACCAGCCGGCTTGTTTGACTCTGGCCGCTCTCAACCATACGATTGGAGAGCCCCTCTACCCAGGAATCGAGGTGTACTGGATTGCAAGAGAACCTGGGATGTATGTTCTAGAGGGGGATACTGACCAGCACCATATCGATCCTCCTTTCCGTATCAACCACAAAGTCATAGCGCCTGGGCATCTCACTCGGGGCCTCAGCCTGCCGTGGCAGTCCAACTTTGACATGTGTAAGGGTCACTGGTGCGTCACTGGTACATAATATTATCATGAAGATTCGAGTCAACCTTTGGACTTCGACCAGGTGGCCATCCATCAAGCCTGATGACGTCATTAATGAGAGAGACTTCGCTCAGGATGAGATTTCCCAGACAGAATTCATCAACACCATTCTACCACAACGCCAAAAGTGGTCCCGCGGCATCCGTGTTTCTCCCTCCCGTAAGCCCAAATGCTCTGATTTACTTGTCAATCTCTGGAGCTTAACACAATTGACACTAGATAATCCCAACTACTTTCCTGGGAGCATAGATATGGTCAAATACTGGAGCAGGCTTGGATTTGTTGTTAAGCACAAAAGCAAAACGATCAAGCGGGGGGATAGATACAATAGCCTGAAGGACCCTACTTGGTTGGAGACGGAGCGCGAGAAAATAGTGCGGAAGGACAAGAAGACCCATTTGCCTGTGTTGATTTGAGGCCGCGAGCTTTGCTGCATGGTCGTAAACTAGCATAATGTCTACGTTCTCCCGAGCCTTGATGCAATGGCCATCATCTTCAGCGCACTATGGAATCGGCACCCGGAAGTTGAATATGCCTCAGTTCAGGGATATCTCAGAGAAACTTCGAGGGAGCTGTACGTCGTAGGCCCGATCAAATTGCGAGACCCCTGAGCCTTCCGACTTCGCGAAGGTGGAGAACGTTCCGCAGGAAGCCTCATGTTGCTGATTGATATCATTGCAGGTTCGATATAAATGTTGGCCCAGTCTCGGCGGAACTCCGAGCACCCTCTTGTCTATGGAATCAGATCCTGATGGGCTGCCCGTAAATGGGCGGACCTTATCGCAAGTTGTCTGGGTGCAACAAATCGATTACTAGTCTGGTGAGCAGACCCGTCTAATGAGGCAAGCCCGGTCATCGATAGACGGATCTGGCCACCAGACCACGAATCGATATCGAGCTAGCAATCGGTCAAATACATCATTGCCTGGATTTGAAGACTCCGAGCTGGAGCTATCCGAACCTGATTGTTCCTTTGGGTGGTTGACCGTTCGATCGCATTTGAACATGCCAGCCTGTCTACACTCCATTCCCACAGCAATCTCTTGATATAACTATCCATCTGAAAAAAAATTGATCCATGCAGTTCAGTATTGGCGGATGCAATGGGCCCCTCAGCCGCCGGGCCGGGGGACCGTGACGGGACTTGGGGACACAACCAAGGTACTAGCGTGACCCTGACTCGAGCCGCACTTTTTGAGACCCGAGATGTCGAGCAGGTTCTGGATGACATTGTACTCCGAAACTTGTCTTGATACCGCGGGCCTAATCAGGTCCATTGTAATAATCACGGGTACGGACTTGGAACGGCCTCGAGCAAACCGCTACGGTGAGTCATTCGATCGATCGTCAGCAGTAGTATCAGTAACCTATCTCGTAGGTACTTGTCAGTTGCCGTGCCTAGAAGTTAGTTGTGTCACAAGTGTCGAAGGGACTCAAAATTGGTCTGCATAGTACTTACACAATCATAATGTCCGAGTCGGGTCCCGGGACTTCTACGAGCTCATCCATCACTCGACTTCCAGAATCGACACCCCACAACTTGAGCCTTAGAACGCAGTACTAAATACATGATGACACAAACCCAACTACATAGTGAACGTCTCTGCTTGGACTCTGCTCATAGCGAACGTCTCTGATTGGACTGTGTTCGGCATAGATGCACGTCGTGAGTTGTCACGTTCGTTGGGATTTTCCGAAGGTCCTAAGTAACGAGTCTGAACGCCAAGAGTAACCAAGCGGCCTGGCCACGCCATCGTGGAATTTTAAAACGATCAGCCAAGCTGGTATAGTTCTGTGTCACATACCTCCATCCCCTCTGATTTTTGTGCCTCGGAATGCGGAGATCTCTCCGAACGCTACGCTGTATTCGAGGGACTGCCCTGTGGGGAGAGTCGCAACATATCCTGATGGCAAGGGTCACGAGAGCTGAGATGGGATTGTAGGTCTTCAGCTTGAGCATGCCTTACTCACCTCCAGTTGTCACAGTCCCATTCTCGGAGTGAGAGTTAGTGAAACGAAGTGCCTTGATTTTTCCCTCGTGAACGCCCACAAAGGCCGCGATAATGCGTTCTTTCTCTGGAAAGATGTCTGGTTAACCCCGCGGGCATATATTTAGGAGGATGCATGGTACGAAAAACCACCTACCTGCAACGTTGATTTTTGTCTGATTTTTTGTTTTCTTGCCGTGCATAATTCGTGGTGAGTTATTATTATCACCCATTAGGTAGACGAGTTCGATGCCGACGACAAGTTCCCCCTCATTATACACCACGATCTCCTTGATTGCCTTGATGCGCAGCGCGTTCGACCAACCAGCGACTATCCTCGGTAGTCGCGGCCATGGTAAGTATGCAGACAATATATCGATGGCAAGCATAACAGCCTCACCTATATTAAGGTCGTTAAACGGGACGAGGTCGAGTTTTGGGTCCTCGGGAAGAGGAGCATCGCTGAATTCGATACCTTTAGATGAGATAATGGACATGTTCTGGTGGTGGACTTTGTTGGCTGTGTCGCGCAGGACAAACTTTGAGTTTTATTTCCTCAATGTGGATTTTCGCCCTTGATCCTAGCGTGAAATACACCTGTTGCAACAGAATCATGACGTTAAACAACTGAAGATTCCGACAATTGGTAGCATCTGGAATGTAATTTCCTCTGAATTTGAGCAGCTTGTCCGGTGCGAATCGGTTGAACACTGCTTGTCAGATGGCAAGCTCTGATAATTGCAATACGGCACCCATGTTTGAGGGTCAGTAGTACGCCTGGATCCGTCCATAAGGTTGCCTATCTTGAATGACTCCACGGAACACGAAGCGCGGCTCATCCCGTGAAATCAAGTTGATATAGTATGTTTCCGAGTGTCCGGCCGAGTCGTAAGGGTAGGCTAAGCTTATATTATCTCGCTGATTATTATCGTCCAAATGACACAGTGTCACGGTGGAGACTGGAAAGCGAAGAGCTGAATTTGGGACTGCACAACTTGGAGCTAATTCTCAATAGCACGGCGGCTCATGAGCATATTTTCCAATCAGAACCGTCATACGACTACATGAAACACATTCAGCGATTTTGCAAAACCAGGAAACCAAGCGATTGAAGGGGCGAATCTGAAAAAACACGTCGCGATCAATCGTGGGTAAGACATTTGTTGTTACACACTCGCGCCCGCAGTGGTTCCATGAAACGCGATGATGTTTCCGAATATCGAGTGGACCGTGTGTGGCACAGTAGGCACTGAGGGGAATAACGAGATAAAGTAAAGGAGATCTACGATCACTTACCAGCATGCCCCGCTTTTCTCACCCATGTCTGCGCTGTGTTTGCGATGTTAAAATACACGCCTAATATCTTGTTCCTATCCCTATCGCCGACGGCGACGAATGCTGCGATGATATATTCGTTGTTTTCTGACAAAAAGATATCGACGTCATTGGGGGCACTGACAATATTCATATGTATGAGGAACAAGCTCACCGTCGACATTAATTGTCACAGCGTCTCCTGTTTGACTGCCGTGCGACGGTGCCTCACCAGAATCGTAGTAAGTGGTTTTTATGCCGACAACTTGATCCCCAGACTTATATAGAATAACCTGGGAAATCCTCTGGTTTCTCGCGGTCACTAACATTCACGATGTGGTCAAAGATGCCTCAGTAACAAGCGACAAAAATGAATGTCTAACCCGTATTATAGTCATTGAACCGTGGACTCCATGAGCTGTTGGCACCAACAGCATCGGAGATTTCAAGACTGGTGGTCATTTTTTCTGGATAATATCGTCGTTCTTCGGATGTTCACCGGCAGCTGGAAACCCCTGCTTTTATAACACACGAGTCTCCTTCCGTTCCAGGACACCTACAAATAATAAGTTGTGCCTCACAGGCCTCACCCCTCTTCTCAGGAATTTGAGTTTGGACGCAGGATGGACTCTGATCCGTTCGATTTCCAAAGCAAACGCCCACTCGGGGTTTTCCTCCTGGGCTCCCACTGACTTCCTATCGAGGATGAAGTCCTGAAACTCAGACAATCGAAGACAGAGTAAGTGGCCCGGGGTCATTCGCGTCCATGATGTACAGTCCATAGAAGTTCCTGCAGGCGTAAATAGTACATGAGGCAAGAAAAGATTGCGAGATCATACATACATGCATTAATATAGTATTCAGAGTCCGGCGACAAGGGACCCGATGATTATCTCGTGTTCTTTTCCAAAGGATCGGGATCTCAAAGTTGTTCCATTAGAATTTCCTCGTACTGCATCCAAAACATGCGGATGATGGGGGAAGGAACACCATCTACTAGTCACATCAGATAACGTTAGTCTGGAGCACTCTGGCATCATATCAGCGGGGGCAATGGGGTCCGGGTTCCTAAAATCATTTCCGAATCGAGCACCAACGAACCACCGATGGCTCGGTTCGAACGCCATTATCGAGCCTCGGCTCGTTGCGCGAGAATCAAGCAGGGCCATCAGGATGGAAGACGGGTGGTGGTTGCTAGCTTATCCTGCTTGACGGTGTCGATAAGATGAAAAAGGTACGAGTATGAAGGTCACCACTAGCTATACCAACTGAGAACATCAATTCTCGCCCCTACCGAGCTTCTCCAGCGACGCAACACCCTGCTCGAACCACTCCTCCCTCGATATCCAAAAGTCGTTCCGGTTCTTCATGATATCAGCGAGGACAGCACCACCAAGGAAGACCATATGTTTTCGACGTGGAGGGTCTTCAATACGGATTTTGAATTTCTAACGTGCACCGCGAATGCAATCGGTGAGTCTTCACAAGAGGATGGAGTTAGATGACCTACGTTCAATCGTGAGGGGTCTCCGTTGAGCACCCGCGTGAGATAGAGCTGTTTCATCTCCTTCTCGAGACGGCTTGGAAGTCCCGGGTACATGCTTGACCCGCCAGAGAGGACGATGTGTTTGTAGAGTTCTGAGCGGATATCCATAGCCGCGGCCTGAATTGTTTGGAAGAGCATCTCTATG
>JBBPSC010000552.1:0-16485 GCA_038093395.1 Baorangia bicolor
ATGCATTGCAATCGTAGATTAGACGTACACAGGTGTACACACTCCATGTAGTATATAAAGTCCCAATGCAACGCCAGAGAACTCCAGTCTAGTTCTTCTGGTCTTTTCCTCTCAAAGAGGTCCCAGTCGTAGTACTCCCATCTTCCCTCTCATCACTTAAAGTCTTAGCCTTTCTCTCTGTGCAACCTTTGAGCTTCACGCTTTGAGAGTTGTTTCACACATGGGTTTGGCAAATCAGAGTCTAGCATAGTACTGGTTCCATGGTAGGGGGGGAGATAGGGAGATTCAATCAATCTATGTACCATGAAGGTAGTATTGGCCAATCTATCAAAATTCAATACATTGGCCGATACCAGTTCTGTAATATTATAATTGGTATAAATTTTGTGCCATTTGGCAAATAGGCTTGGCAAATTGGAGTCTAGGTTGGCCAAACCCAGCCTTCTGATTTAGGGAGGTACATAGATTTGGGGTCAGCTGATCAATCCAAAAAGTGATGGGTTGGCCAAACCCAAATCTGTGATATGGGGGAGGTATGCAGACTTGGGGTTGGCTGATTCCATTAGCTGACCCCAAGGTATGTGAATCAGGTGTCGGTCAATTCATACAGAATTTAGCCAATTGACCGACCTCAGTCCCACAATTTCATTTTGGTCCACAAATCTGGTGTAGGCTGATTTCACCTTTAGCATTCTCTTTCAACCCCACAGCACTTGTAACCAGTATAGTGTATCATGAAACTTGATAGCTGTATGAGTGGGTGTTAACCATCTCAGTCTATCCTACTGTAATGTTTTCTAGGTACATGCCTCTAGTGTCAGCCAATTGATACATCACTGAGTCCAACCCTACCATAATGTTTTCATGAGCCAATGACATTTGTCTACTTGAAAGACAACCTCCCTCCCTCAAATTTCATTCTCCAAATATAATCTAAAGCTCTTCTCAGCCCTTTCTCGGAATCTCTCATACCTTTCTCAGCTTAGCAGCATATGCTTTCTGCCCTGGCTCTCGACTGGCAGTCTATCTTTTAGCCCAGATTTCCTCCTCATGTTTGAACTACAAGGTTGTTCAAAGCATCTCATGCTTCACCATCACCAACTCCTTCTTCCATATTTCATATCTCACCCTGGCCTTCAGCCAATTAAAATGATCAACTTAGTAAGCATGGTTAGTAACCTTCACCCACCAATTCAAAAACTATGTCTTTACTCACATTCTTCAGTTCAAACTTTGGAATCATTGAGATCATCTCCTCTAATTTTCCAGAACCAAGGTAAAACATCTGAGCTTTGACCCAAATGATTTTCCTCTGTCACATCCTTGTTGACAGCCAGATCTCTAGCAATAATGGGAGGATACCTTTCACCATTCTCTTGAGAAGAATTCAACTGGATGAGAGCATTCCGAGCCCTATTGTATCTTCTGACATCTTCATTGATCTTTAAAACCAGCCTGTGAATTTCCTGTTTGAATCTGGTAACAGTTTGTACTGAGTCTGCACTTCGAAAATTAATCTGGTATAACACAGACTTGTGGCTCAGGTGAGTATGAAAGTCCTTCAGGCTGTCATTTACCTGGCCAATCCATAACTGTGTCTCTTCCATCACCAACTCTACCAAACCCAAATTTTCTACCACCAACTCTCCAAGAGAACAAGATAGCCATAATTTGAGATCCTCAGGGTTTTCATCCACAGCATCCTCATGGGAAGCACCATCATCACCATCCTCATCCTGTAGATCTTGCCAGAAATCCTCTTGATTTTTCTTCTTCATTATTTCACCATTTTCCTCTTGGCAAAATTCAGGATCATCATCCACAGTGCATAAAAGATCAGGTTCAGCACCACCAGTCCAGGACTCTGCTACCTCATTGAATTTAATGATTCTAGAGAAAAGCCTTTGTTGTTTCTTTACTATATCCATTTTCTAGGAAGTGGTAGGATTGGAAAGTAAGCATCATATTGCAGCTCTCAAGGCATCCCTAATTTAAGGCTCAAATGGCCCATTCTTTTCCTGCAATATTAGGGAACTTACTGAGCATCCTCAATACTAATTCCCTCTACCAACCACATCACAGAGTTTATCTTAAATGAAGCAGCCTTGGTTGATTCTACTAGATCTAGTTTGATTTCTGCCAATGTCAGAGCTGCAAGGACAGTAATTCAATATGTTCACAAAATACCATGAAAAAGAAAAATCTTTATTTATCTTTAAGGCATAAATATCCAATGATTCACCTCTTTCTTGCTCAGCCTTTTCAGCATCTTTGCACCATTTAGTAACTTTGAGAGGATCCAAAAAGGCAGTAAGCTCCTCAAAGGGCCCTTTGGTAGCTTTGACCCCTTAAGAAGCAGCCTTATGTTTTTTTGCACAATGATTTGACTTGGTGGAATAAGGTTAGTGGTGGGAATACAACAAATATAAATCCATACCTAAACCTACTAACTTCTTCTAATTGGAGTCCTGCATATGGTCATCATAGAGCTCTTGGCAATGTGCTAATGTCATCAACCTTGCACTAGGAGAAATTTTATTAAATGAAGACCACAAAATCACCAAAATTTCTCCATCAATATAACTTGCCCCTCAAATAAACATAAGGCTAAACCTTGCAAAGCAATCTGATTTATGAGCACTCAAATAAAATTTGCCAATAGTGGGGACAATCTCCAAATTCCCAGGAAGGGTTAACTTCACATGGGACTTTACATGACTCTTAAATTTCTTGAACCACTGGCAAGCAACATCGTAGATGATGACAGCCTTTTCCACACCATCAGAGTGATATTAAATGGCTTGACAAATGGAGTAGTCAATATTTTTCTACCTATTCATCTTGTAAACAATCATTTAAGCAAGCTAAAATAGAACTATACTTACTGCTCACCTTTGTAGAAGTCCACCACAGAGTGAGGAACAAAGCAACCATGCTGAGCACAAGCAGTTGCTTCTATCCCAGTGGCCCAGAGATTAGCTCACTGTGCAAACACAAGCAAACTAAGTTGGTTGATTAAGCTGGGTTACCCATGCTCAAAGTTCTCATGCCTTTTCAACCCATCCATCCCATCCTTCCTCCTGCACTTCTTCCTGGTCTGTCATTGCCACCCCCCAGCATGTGTCTCTGTAATCATGTGGGACTGCAGCCCACATGATTACAAAGTATATGTTGCTTGCAAAGGTATGTGTTTCAAGTCTGAATGTCATGCTGGTGGCTTATATGAGGATTAGTTTGTCAGGTTGCTAGCCCTGCTTCCACTTCCTCATTACATGGATCTGGGGCCACTTTATGAGGATCAGTGTGTTAGGGTGATAGCCCTGCTCCTGCTTCCTCATTATGATTTTGGGGGTATTCACACAAGGATTGGTTTGTCGGGGTGCTAGCCCTGCTTCCTCTTTTCCATTGCAGTTCTGGAGGTGCTTCATGCAGGGATCAGTGTGTTGGGGCACTAGCCCTGCTTCCACTTCCTTGTTACACAGTCCTTGTTATGCAGTTCTGGGGGTACTGCAGATGAAAATTGGTTTGGTGTGGCAGGATGCTAGCATCGTACAACTCAATACTAACAATTTCGCTGTTCAGGTTAGCATTCACCACTTCACCATCCGGTTTGAGGCATCCACTAAGTTTTTTTTTTAAATGTAAAGCTCAATCCTAACTTCATCGCTCAACAGGTAACTGTCCTCCAATTTGTTGCCTTCAACAGCACCATGCCTGTACTGGGAGCACTCCAATTTCAGTAAGCATCTCCCTGAGCATCAGTTGGTTGCTCAATGCATTTGCTAGATCGCACATAGTGTTTCAACATTGTAGTGGAGACAGCATTGGGTTATTGGTGGAATTTTGAAGGTTTCTTTTTTGTGTTGTACATGTACTTTCATCTCTGGGATGGATTGTCATGGGGAGGGCCCCCCCATTGGCAATCCATCTTCAGCCCTTTTAATTCTTTTTTCCAAGTTTATTCCTTATTTTGTTTTTGAGTGGAAGCATGTAATGAATCCACACCTGGAATCCAAGGCATATAATCATGTGGATGTGGCAATGCACCATCTGTATGAGTGAGGTGATATGGTTTGAACTAAGCATGATCACGTGATCACATGAAATCAATATGCACAACTGTTTGATGAAAATTTCAGTTCTATGATCCACTCAACTGCTGCCATGACTCGCACCACTCAGACTGCCAAGAAGTCCATGGGTGGTATTGCCAAATGAAGGCTGCTTAGCTTGCCTAAGACTACAGGCTCAGAACTGCAGCATTCACAACTTTTGAAGGGTTCATCCAAGAACCAGGTGAGTTTTTGCTTCGCTTTCCTAAACTCCCTGACCACTGTTTAGTTTTGTTCCCTCTGTCTTGACAGAGGAACTCTCTTTCAGTGCAATCAACAGGCTTGCTCTCACCTGATTTGCAGCCAATGTCTTGAAGTTGCTAAGGACACACAGGTGCAAGTAAGTGCCCTTGGTGTTTCATTCATGTGTGTGTCATGCCATTGGCTGCACAATCAATGCTTGGAAAAGACAACATCATACTTCGTGAGAGAACAATGCACCTTGTTACGGTTTTTCTTCTTTATCACTCTACTTATCTCATTGTCTCTCGACTTGTCACTCATACGTGACGTGGTAGGTCAGCTTCTATCTCTTCAGCTTCATTAATCCTCGCCAACTCCTCCAATATTTGCCTCACATATTTGTTACCGTAATTTCCCTGCTTGGACTTATCTTCCTCCACAGTTGCCTCTCTTACGACAGCGAGTTCTCCTACCTTCCATCTGTTTCCATTTCCTTTGTAAGCCTGGTCCATGTGCATTCCTTTCATAACTATTTAAACCTATGCTGTATCGTTTGTATTCTCTATTCTTGATCTACACTATACAAGCATACCTTCTTGAATCACCCGGAAGTCAAGCTTCCCTCCTAAGTCCTTGTTCTTGTCATTGAGCGTGACTCATCGTCAATGCTCTTCTCCTCGTCCAAGACCTAGTAACCCTAGGCATCACTGTACAAGTCCCAGTGCCCCTGGGCATCCTTGCTTGTCTCACTAGAGACTTCCTCGTATCTCGTTATCCCTGAAGCTCCTCAGACGTTGGTCTCTTTGTGAGCATTGCCTGTTGAGTATCCTTGTTGAATGAGACCCCTTTGGTATGCTTTGCATAACACACCTTATAAGGATCCTCTAAAAAGAATGTTTGAAGTGCACAAGTCCATTCCAATACAAGCTTCTCTGGATCTTGTGAGATGCTTATGAACCATTCAGAACTGTTACAGGCACTCAGCATGTTTCCTTCACCATCTTCTTCCTCAAATCCACTATGAACAGGCTTTCCATCACTATATGCTTTTTAAAATCAAGGATCACATTCATGGGCTTGAATTAAAATTTATAAAGAAATTTGCTACTTACCTCCAGTGCTGAGTGTGACTTCAGATTGAAGACACCATATTCTGTGGCTCCAACATTCAAAAAGTCTAGCCAGAGGTTCTGGCACATGAGGAGAGCTTGCTGATTGGTACTGATATTATGGCACATAACACCATTTTCCTGCAAATATCGCTGGGCCAAGGTGACCTATAACACAGATAAGCCATCCACTGACAGGTTCTTGATGTGTTTGATCACTCACTGCAAAGCTATCAAGGCAAAAAAGCCATGAAACCTTGTTCTCCCAGTTCCTTATTTCCTCCTCAGTGCTGCATGGGTAGAGTGCATGGCAGAGTACTGCCTTGTACCAATCCTCAAAACAAAAATTGTTGAACACAGCAAGTGTAGACATGTTCTGTGAGATAGTATATGATCTACTTCAATCAATTTTGTGTGGGTTACTGTGTGAATAATACCATCATCGAGTGCTGCCAAAAATTCAACCAGAGTAAGGCTGATCCCCCCACAGATAAGGTGAGCCAGAAATGGGGATGTTTATTCTTTCCAATTATATTATTCTGTAATACCTGATAAAAATGGTGTAATTGTAGAATGATCCAGGCTTCTGAGCTTTCCACATATCCATGCTAAGGTGGCAATGCTTCCTTAGGGCTCCAAAGTGTTCTGACTGAAAGACTTGGGGAAATGTGACCTGTAACAGTAGTGAAACGATAAAAGCAGCAAAACTGGCATTTTTCTCTTTTTGCTTGTATTCACATTTATGGACTTATTCCTTCACTTTTTCCTAGTCGCTTTACTCTTTTTACCGAACACCCGTAAGCGCGCATCTATCTTATCTCTTCATCACTCGTCTTCAGCGCTTACTACCACACATCTTATCCATCTTATCTATTCATTCCCACATAGGCGGCCATATGTATCTTTCCCCTTCGCCCTATGTTCTCGGCCCTACGTCATTCCATTCTACATCACACATGTCTTACACATGTCATGCTTCTCCCCACCTCCTATCGCATTCTAGCTCGGTCTAGTTCACCTCGTTGTAGCTACATCATAGCTACATCATGCCTCACATAGGCCTCATGTACTTGTAGTATAGCACTATATAAGCTGGGGCCTTGGGACAGAATCACTAGTTGATTCTTCTCTAGCCTTAGTATTGTCAACAGACATACTTTGTTAAGAAGCTCCTAAGCAAGGACAGTACTATTGACGAGTGCCTACAAACCTCGTTAACAGTCTCTCTTGTCAAAGACTACTTCACATCTCCGCGAGTTCCCCTCTCTTACCTCTTCGACTCATTCCTTTGCCCTCTGCGTCTTAGGGTTTAGGTCTATCTATTTGGGTTGTCATTCCACGATCGCATACAACTCATACGGTTATCTACAACCGTTACATGACCCATGTCATACCTGAGTAGAACCATTCATGTTCAATAAGAATTATTCTATGTAACTCTTGTATATATCGTGTACATGGAATTCATCTGTATTTGACTAAAAATTGCCACCCATATCTGGAAATATGGGGTCCTGGGCCCCATCTTCCAACACTGAAATTTCGACCAGTTCATTACCACCTGAGTAGTATGGACCTTTACTGTCGACAAATCTCCTGGCATCTTCTATACTCATATTCATCCATTTTAGGATGCTTTTGGAAGCAGCAACAGTGAAGGCCAATTCACCCCTCTCCTTGTTTGCCACAACTGACAAGCCCTTGGGATTGGGCTAATGCTTTCCATGGCAGGAATGGTCAAGCATGATCAGCAAAAGGCTAAGCAAGCATTTCTTTTCTATCATCCCTGAAATAGCACTCATAGATTGGTGTAGTTTAGGCATATATGAAATGGAACACTTATGCAGTTCTGACCAGTATTGCAGGGCGATAACCATCCAACACAATGTACAGAGGAAGCCAGGACAATCATTGTTGGTGAGAAAGCCTTCTTCTAGGGATCCTAACAATATAACCATGCAGGTAAGGTGCATGGTCTTGTAGTTGTAGAAATAGCCCCTGGTGAAGATGGTTGGAATGGGGGTGAACACAGTATGCAACACTCCAGGGGGTTGGAACTTGTGTGTAGTACAGTTTTTTAAATAGGACATATCAAAGAAAGTTGAATCAACCTACATGATGTCTCCAGCTTTCAGACAGACGGTAGCTATATTTGTGTCAGAGAACTCATCTTCTGGGAACTGAACCATTGCATGCTGGAAGACTTGTGAAAGCCCTTTGAGACAGTTTGGACAAATATGGCTTTTGGGGCAAATCACTCCCCATATCTTGGCACTAGAGTTTCCAATGATGTAGGTACACATTCTACAGCAATTGTGATGAGGGAAAGTCACAAATCCTGGATGGGTTAACAACCTCCATCCCTGCAAGGTCCAAGTCCTGCATCGAATAATGGACAGTGCCTATGCTTCAGTCTTGACTCCAGATTTGTCCTTCCTTTTACTTGCTGTATGTTTCCAACTGAGGTGCATCATCTGGTTCCATGCCATGGTTGAGTTGAGAAGAGGCATCATCCATATAGGTGGACTTGGATTGATGTCCTTTGCATCCAGGAAGTTCCCGCATGTAGTTGCATCTTTCATTAGGTCTATGAACTGTTCCATAGTCATTACTTGATGGAACAGTTGCTCCTCTTCAGCTTCCCTGGAGGCGGTAAATTGGACACCATTGATCCATTGACACCTGTTCCCTAGACTCCCAAAATGATGCACTATCAAATGCTTCAAAAACTTCATCTGCAGTGTGTGGGTCCACCACCAAAGTGGATCATCCCAGATACCAGCAAATCTTTTTCAGCAAATCTTCCCAAGCAGTCTCAACTGTATCTTCATCATAATTACCTGCAGCAGTCAGCACCAGATTCAATTCCAGCTCTACCATCAAGTTGTTTACCCAGGAGGACTTCAGATCAGGCCTGCACACATCTGAACCAGAGTGCTCTACTGACATGCACCTTACAAGCTCCTTCACCAACTTCCCCTCTTCATCCTGTCCACCATATCATCCACACAAATTAAGTCACACTTTGTGAAGTGTAAACACACCTTCTCAGATCCTTTTTCTGTGAATGGTAGGTAGATCTCATACCCTCCATGCCATCTTAGCATTTCCACATCTTCCAGGAACCCCTCAGAGGTCCTGATAAACTGATGCTATATTCCAGAATTAGCACCATATTTATAAGTTGAAATATCTAAATTTATACTTACCAGGTTCTTTTTCTTCTTCAAAGGACCTGTGGTGGCCCCACCAACACATGTGCATTCTGCCATTACTATCAGGCCACCATGCTCCAAAAATATGCTGAATGCTTACTTTTCTTCCTAATATCTTCCTCCTCTCCAAGTTGTTCCTCATTTTTCCTTTCTATGAGATTATAAGCTCTAAGGAATACTGGGGTGAATATACCAACCCAAACTCACTGTTGGTGCCAGGCAACCTTACCGATGTGATCTTGTTCACATTGAATGTTCTTTTGAAATAAAAAAGCAGCTCTTTTATGCTGTGAAATCTGCTTTAAATCTGTTCTGGACTTGGTTCTACAGGAACCCAATAGGGAAGCACACCCACTATGAATGACACAATTGATAGCTTTCCACTTGGATTCCAGACAAAAGACTCTATTTTGCTAACCGTGACCATCTTCCAACCATTTAAGTAATAAACATTGAATATAGAAGCTGAAAGATCATATTTGAAATCCCTGAGTAGTGGAGTCAGTGGTCCTGTACAAGCCCCATTCAAGAGGTACAGCATAGCTCCTCCACCAATGTCGCTGATGTCGACTGACCAGACAGTTGCCTCATTGTGAGAATAATTTTCAAGAAAGTGTTCCATAGGTAACTGTGCAACAGTGAGAGTGGGAGGATCTGTGGTGTCAATGTGATTTATGTTGTGCTACCTGCCTGATGGTGGACACATCTCGTGTCTTGCCCAAATTAAGCAGCTTAACATGGCCCCACTAATCACTTACTTAATGAGCTCAATTCCAAGAAATGCAATGGGGACAGGCTACTTGCACTCATTTTGACAACAGAAATAGAGGTCGCTTTTCCTTCTTACCAAACACACATGTATAAACACAATACAATATATAAATTAAGGGGCTCCTTTATAAATTCTCTGCTTGTTTTCTGAAGTTGAAGGTTAGAAGGCTACTCCTGAAACTACCAGAGTGAGAAGAGTTCCTTGATTGGATTTACATGATTAAAAGTGTTTCAGTACCCATCTCTAATTAATTCTGATTAGAAAAATGGGTCAAGGTGTCTTTCATGACAATTGTTTACCATCACTGTGACACAAGGACAAAGATATGTTATGTGGTCATGCTAAGGGTATATATCATCTAGGTACTTGAGGCAATCAAAGAGAATCATTACATCCTCCCATGTGTCATCCTCTTCACAGATTAAATTGTTGATGCAGGTGAGATGGTGACAGATGGATCTCAGGTGACCTCTGAAGCCCGTCAAATATATGGCCTCCTTCAGCAAAAAGACAGTACCTTTAAGTTGCGTAGACTGGGATAGGCCCTCCAGCAAGTCAAGCAAATGATCTATGTGGTATTCCAACAGTGGATACATCCTCTTTGCCCAATCCTGCTGGGCCCTCTCTGGTGGCCCATCCACACAACGTTTTCCTAAGACTGAATTCTACACATGCAAAGAAACATCAAATATAACTTGAGTTTCTTCACATCCTGGCTCACCTGTGACTGGACAATCTGGGTTTTAGATGGCCTTGACTGGGGTGGCTGGGGTGGCTCAGGTGGCTCAGGTGGCTGGAATGGCTGGAATGGTTGAGATTGGGATGGCTGGGATGACTGAGATTGGGGTAGCTGGAATGGCTGGGGCTAGGATGACTGAGTGTTGGCTGGGGAATCATGAGGTTTTCATGGTCATCGTAACACAACACATAACACAAACAAACACTCACCCCTTTTAATCTCCAGCTCCTTTCTCTTTGCCTCTAGTCACATGTATTCTTTTTGAGCTCCAGAGGAAGTCTGTGGCCAGGCAAAGGCTCTAGTGGAATCCTTGCCAATACATAATCTTGCAACCTCCAAGATGCAACTGTGTACATGCTGATTTGGACCCTTTAGCACAATGAAAAAGTCCAGGCATTTGACTTACTTATTATGAGGTAATCTAGGTCTGCTCCATCCAACATCATACTCTTGTTGATGACAAAACTGTTGATCTTATCTGTGAGATGGTTCAAGTATGCTAAGGTAGGTATTTCAGACATGCGGATATTTGAATGAGTAGTGGGGAGTAGAAATTGAAAGGGAACCATTAGTGGACGTGATGTGGGTACTTGACACATTTTGTTACGGATCTAACATTTTTCCTCTCTCTTTATCTTATCTTATCACGTCATGTAATCTTATCAGATCTAATTGTCTAACTATCATGAACACTTTATCTAATCTTTTGGACTTAGAACTTTTCGCACAATGGATGCTCACTTCTAACAGATCTACAATCCCCTTACGCCTAGCACGGTTTTACCCTTTCACATCTTCACCATGCAGGCTATATTTACATTCTACATGCATTGTACGCATGCCATGCTTCTTACCTTCCATTCTGCCACATCCTCATGTGGTCCTCATGTTATACTTCTCTTCCATTCTATGGCTATGCTGCCACACCATGCATTATGCACATGTTACCCCTATATTGTAGATTAGATGTACACAGGTGTACACACCCATGTAGTATATAAGCTCGAATGCAACAGCCAAAGAACTCAGTCTAGTTCTCTTGGTCTTTTCCCCACAAAGATCAGAGTAGCCTCCTCAGTCTCCTTTCCACCTTTCCACAAGTTTAACTGTTTTAGTGTGACCTTGGGACTTCGTGTCTTTTGGGTTGTTTCACATTTAACATTGGGTGGACCAAAAACGCGGATTATATAACCCGTTGACTATCCTGAGTGGCTTATGAAGTCCCTTTCACACCAGCAATTCAAGTTAAGTCATTGTTCTTCTAACACTCACTTTGGACAATATATCATATTGAAACCAAGCACCTTCATCATGCATGATTCATACCAAATGGATTGAAACATTCTTCTTGCTGTCATCTGTGTTCAAGCTACTCTCTCACTTGTCCATCAGATTGTTGGGCAAAAGGAAGACTGGGCATAATAGATGTGAGTTAAACTCAGATGTGAGCTGGTAAGTGATTCATTATATAAACTTTCTGGAGGGTTGACATGCACAATCATCCTTCAGCAGAAAATTTCAAAGCCATCCTCAACTAGTCTGCACCCTAGGCTTCTGGGAAGGCTGAGTCACTTACTGTATTGACATTCCACTGGTGGGTTTGGGATTGACACTCTCTTCTTCAAAGAGGTATATGGGGATGATCTTGAAGTATCTAGCCCAGAATATGTAGACATGCTGCTGGACATGCTCCCTGAGTTCCAAGGGGGTGATTTCTGATGGCAGGCACTGCCACTATTTGGTGAGTCAATCAGACAAAGCTTTCCTATGCTTACGCTTAAATCTCAGCATCATACAGTGAGTTTGAAGTTACCTGAACCACCTATCCTATTGACCATGATCCCATCAAATAAGAAGGATAAGAAGGTAGCCTCTATACCTGTGCAGGATGTCCTGGAAAGTGAATATGGTGAGTTTCCACATTAAATATGTGAAAGAAAAAAGTTGATAAAGGATGGTGGATTGTGCTTCCCCAGCAGGGAATGCAGGAATGATGGGTCAGGCAGGGACAATCAAAAAGAGGCCCAAAATCCATGCTGTTTCTAAGAGAAATAAATAAATATGCAGAAACAGAAGGAGAGGTGCCATCCTACAAGAAAAATAAGGTTTTCAGGTTGCATAAAGTAATAGACAGTATGCAAACTGGCTCATCTACAAGCTCCAGCCTCCAAGGTGGAGAAAGTGTTCCACCAGAAAAGTCAGAAGCATGGGAGATGAGCACCTCATTTTCTACCACTTCCAAACCTGGAACCTCTCCTTTTCATAGGTGTGTGACACATGCAAGTCCTGTGGCTCAAAATGCATTTGGTCCTTCAAAAATGGAGCCTCTTCCTCTCAGTATAACCAACAGGCCTGTTCCACCTATGCCCTGCAAAAGACTCATTATGAGATTGCAGGCAAGTCCTTTTATTCTCTATATCCATCTTCTGCTCACCTTCCATTTTCTAAAGAAGGTGCTTAGGTAAATTCTCCATTCAGCACCCATGAGGGAAAGCAGATGCACCTCAACCACAAAACACTGATGAGCTTAAGCAGCACCTTGCAAAGTTGAATTCACAAGCAATGGAGATGGAGAAAAGGCTGGAAATGGATGAAACAGAGAGGTCAGAACTTTTGCGCAATATCACTAACCTTGAGCTTTGGGTCATGGAATTAAAAAGAAGCCTTAAGAACACCCTCCTTCTGTTTTTCCTCCCACTGTCTCAGGCTTGTTTACTATGCTTGTATGTCAAATAGGCTAGAAATCAATGAGCTCATGAAATGAAACATCTTATCTACTGATTTGAGCACCTGCAGAACACTTATTCCAGCATTTAAATTTTGATCCAACAGGATTTTATACTAATGGATTGCTAGAGATTATATATATATATTTCTCTGCTGCAACATAGAGTGGTTCCCACAAGGCTATGTATATGAGAGGCTTTCAATCTGGTTAAATTAGCATATGTAAATTTAAATATGTCCTGAGGGACGCCCATATACTTTGTAACTTTGAGCTAACTCCGATATATCAGTTTCCAGCCACTTGCTAGACCTGGAAGTTGGGTTGCTGGCTTGAATTCAACCCATAATCCCCATCTACATATGTCAAACTATGGTTCTGTATGCAACGAATGAAAAATAAAATAAAAATTTATTATTAAGATCTTGATGGTTGAAATCACATAAACAATGGTGTTTGGATTGATGCTAATGAAAGTGTTAAAAGAATGAGAATACCTGCTGCCAGGGCAGGATTCAAGGTAAGCAGTTAATTCTTGAGATAAGCCAGGTTATGACTATAATTTACCCATACTTCCACATCATTTCATGATAGAAGAAAAGAGTCCCAAGGAACTTAGCTTTGTTTGTATCTGACACATTGTTACTGATTGGCTAGTTCATGGTCACTTACTTTACTCAGAGTGGCACACCACATCATCCAAGAACAACTCATCTCTTAACTTACATCCAACATGGAAGATAGCTTCTGTAGACGCTCTCAAGATGATCACCAGCTGTTCTGGGTGGAAATCACAGACATCAATGGTGGTGCATCCATTCTTTATGTGTTGAATGGTGGCACAAGACCACCAAATCTGATGGTCAGGCATTTTGCATACAACATTTTGAGCCCAGCTTTCCAGGTATACTATCTAGATGGTTGGAGGAATGTAATCATCATGGACGTAGAGTCTCTAGTGTGGCATCCTGCAGGGAACCATTCTGTCATTGATATCATACGAGGTGGACTTCCATTCTGGAAACCAACGAACAAGGATGAAGCCAGATATCCTTGCAAGTTTCAAACTGTGCAAGAACTCTTTTTCCACTTTCAATGCATGTTTGACATTCAAAAAATCAAGGTTGCCATCCAGTCTCCTACCTCTATGCTGGCACCAAATGATGAGAATAATTATGATTCCATGTGTGTAGATGAAGAACAGGTGGTATATTATCCAATATTATGCAAATTGACAAGCACCTGATGTTGTATGTCAGTTACCACCTCTTAGGAGATGATGAAGCATTTCATCTCATCAAACAAGGGGTCAATTATCAAATCTACTATCACACCTCCCTTCACATGGTTTGTAAGAATTACAGCAAGCTCCACAATGCACTATGATCAGTAGGCCACAACATAGAAAGAATCTGCATGAAGAGAGCACCACCTTCTCATCAATACTCCTCTGGACTATATCTCCCTCCTCATTATCCACCAACTGGTCCAGCATTCCCAGTACCTGGACAGGCCCCTTACCAGTTTACTTCCACCAGCACTCAACCAAAGAGGGGAGCTCCAATGAAGATTGGAGCAGTTCAGGCCCAAGGACAACTTAATATATAAATGTGTTATGGTTGTCATAAGGTTGGCCATATATGGCCTGACTGTGAATCCAACCCCAACAAGAGACCCCCAAGACCCAAGATGAGGCTCATGAAAATCTAGAACCACATTACTGGCACTTATGTGCCACAATATGAATATGAACCAATAGGTGTGGGATCACCTGAAGTATCCCCTTACCCATCATACCCAGAACAATCAGCTGCTGAGATACATGTCTCTCAACAATGGGCCCCGGCCTCATATTCATATCAAGGACATTATCGAGGACGATCTTTACCAGCCCCTCCAGCAGTTGCTGCACAATCACATAACACAACATATACAACTGAAGAAGTGGAAGCTTACTGGTGGGATTGGATAGAAGTAGAAGCTAAGCAACATGCCACTGCTGTTACAGATGCCACTAAAGGACTCTGTATTTTTACACTCAATTACTACTTTGGACTTCAATTTTCAAACCTCTTGATAGTCATATGATTACAAGATCTTCGACTGTCACATGACCCAAAGCATGTGACCATGGGAAAGATCAGGTGACAGAGTCTAGACTCTACCCCTATCCAGAACACACTTCATTTACATATGTCAATATTTATACCTCACAAC
Source organism: Baorangia bicolor (assembly GCA_038093395.1). Lineage (NCBI taxonomy): Eukaryota > Fungi > Basidiomycota > Agaricomycetes > Boletales > Boletaceae > Baorangia > Baorangia bicolor. Next base: position 15,073 of record JBBPSC010000552.1, read on the forward strand.
ATGACTTCTACTTTGTTCTCCTCACACCTTTATCTTAGGTTACCACATATGTACATCTTATCTGTAACACAGCATGGTCTGTGCACACATTGTAACAATATATAAAGCAGATGTAAATGGCTGAAGTCCTTAGTTATTTCCACTTGTCTTTTGCTGCTTATTGGCCCATCATTAGCCTTCATTGGTTGTAGAGTTCAGAGAGGAAGATTAAGCCTTTGGCTCCTTGACTTCATTGTCCCACCAGTGCTAGTGAGCGCTGCAAGGAATAGTGACCTTGTGCACAATTGTCGGCCCAACACCTTAATTGGAAAGGGTTCACAACTGCAGCTTTAAAAGGACAATGACTGTAGACACTGGGGATGTCTGCAGTCCGAACAATTTAGCTTACCTCTCTCCTGAATCTCTCCTTTTACCTTCTAGTAGTTGTATTAGTAGGCTTATGGCTTGTATAGAAGCCAATTTCCCTCTGTCTGATCTATTGCACACTTTGTGTAATATATATCTTTCCTCTTCCAAAAGAGCGATCTCTCCTAGCAAGAGTGTGGTGCCAGAAGTAAACAATAGCATGCTTAATTCTCTTAATAAGCAAATAAAAAACACTTGCCTTATCTATCCAAATCCCCCACCAAAAGCACTCCATGGAACCTTAGCCATGAGTAGAGAAATGTCTCTCTATACTAGGATTACATTCAAAAAGGAAGTTAATTGGCACCAAGTCAAACTATCCACTCTTCTAGACTTGGGAGCTACAAACACTTTCATTGATTCTCATTTTTGTACTATGCATTCCATCCCCCTGATTCCTCTATCATCTTCTTTCCCAGTAAAAAATGCTAATGAATCTAACAAATCTATAGGCGAAATTAAAAACAAAGTAAAATTAATTATTTCGATCAATGGACATAGTGAGACCATAGAAGCTTATGTCACAAGCCTCAGCTCACATGCCATGTTCATCAGCTATGATTGGCTGGTCCATCATAATCTGGACATTAACTAGGTATTAAAAACCTTATCGTTTCCATGTTGTACTTTTTACTGCAGAGTTATGTGAGCATTGCTTACATCTCCAAATCCTTCACATGCTAGACACTACCCTTACATACAAAGTATAGAGGAAGGATTGAAGGACAAAGTCCTCAAAGCCTATCATGAGTTCCTAGATGTATTTTTTGAGAAGGAGTCAGAATAGCTTCCAGAGCGAAAGCACTGTGTTACACAAAGCGTACCAAAGAGGTCTCGTTCAACTAGGATACTCAACAGGTGATGCTCACGAAGAGACCGACGTCTGAAGAGCTGCAAGGATAACGAGACACTAGGGCAGAGGGGTCTCTAAGAAGACCGACAAGGATGCCCAGGGGCGCTGGGGCTTTATGCAAAGGTGCCTAGGGTTACTAGGTCTTGGACGAGGAG
>JBBPSC010000553.1:0-16484 GCA_038093395.1 Baorangia bicolor
TTATGTGGATGATCATTAATTCAGCTGACTATTGAGCCATTGAGCCCCAGCTGTCAGAAGACAGCTTTGTGGATAAAATGTTTCGATGCCAGTGGCTGAGCCAGTCGCCTGACCACTCGAGCAAAAAGGATGCCGCTCAGGCTGACCGTCATGATGCGCACACTGAGGATGCTCACGGTGTTTTGGACAGCGCATCCAAGTGGCTGCGCCTTCAGAAGTGGATTCATTCTCATGCTCGAGATATCCTTGACGAGAGCGACGAGATCCTTCACACCCGGTTCCAATTGATTTACACGATCGGCCTCCAACAACATATGGATGGATACCCTAATCGATGGACGATTACTCAGCAGGTCCTCCGGCTCGTGAAGAAGCACGCATATTCGCTTTCAAGATATGCCCCTGATTCCATAGAGTATGAATCCGGCCCACCTGGATCATTTCCACACATTCACATCATGCGAGCCTCAGATGTTGGTCAACGACTAATACCATTGATTGTGGAGGACGTGATGGCTGGACGGCTTTCCGATTTCAACTTTCAACACATCTCCCCAGTATTGCACGACGCGATCCGCAGTTTCATATCTGATGAGGATGTCCTCCACGTTCCCGATACAGCCAAGAGGGTGGAAGAGTATGCTAAGTGTTCCAACAAAAGTTATCTTTGGAGTGGCCTACTACTCCTTCGTGGTCTCCTGGCCTCCAAGATCCTCTTGTTTGGTCTTACGGAGCGGAGATGGCGTGTTGACTATGGCCTCGTGCGACACAGTGACTACTTTGACTGTTCCCCAACCCCCACAATGCTTGCTGTTCCTTATCGGGCCAAAGACGTGCCGGCACCCAACACCCAGTTCGGCCATCCAGATATCGCCATCATCCTCACATGCCTATCTTACTATTATGCGGGCCTCAGTGAGGAGCTGTTGAGAGTTTCTTTCGAAATTCTGCTAGATCAGGATGACCCATCCACGGAATACGCACATTGGGTCAAAGAATATGATTGCGAGACACTGCCGGACTCACTTCAGAAACTCGGCGAGATCAACCTCAAGTCATCAGAGCAATGGGACAAGGAGATATTCCCGCTTTTCACTCGGAATCAAGCAGCCATAGATTTCTACCTTTCGCGAGTGGTGTTTCCAAAGGAAGCGAAAGAATTCCCTTGGAAACTCTCTGCGTCTAGCTGGGATTTAGCAGAGAAGCGGGAGAAGCTTATAACCGGTGTGCAAGCCCGCAGTTCATCCAATGCTATTCCATTCGGTCACTGAATCAAGCATCAGGATTTTCGGGGACAAACGACGGCCGATGGCTGTTACCTATGTCTATTGCTCAGCACGACCTTGACCATCAGCAGGGAAGCAATGCCAGGGTTCTCGCATATCTTCTTCAGCCCGAGAATGACTCTTATATGGTAACTCACGGGAATGGCGAACGATGGTCCACGTTTCTGCTCCTCCTAATGGTGGCCACGCAACAGCCTGAAATTCGTGTCTTGCTGGATGTTGGTGCACAGATCCTCAACTGTTCCAACCGCCGAGTCGCCGAAATATGGCTCCTCATCGCCCGCGATACTGCTGGTGCTATCTATTTTGACGATAATGATGAGCTGATGGTGCTCACAGAAAACGGTATCACTCAATCAATGGTATCATCACCGCTTTCTCAGCAATTAGACCGTTGTGTTGTATATCTGGATCACGCACACACAAGGGGTACTGACATCAAACTCTCTGTCGGATCACGAGCAGCCGTCACACTAGGTCTCAAGGTCACGAAGGATTGTCTGGTGCAAGGTTCGTTTCGGCGCCGATCTTCAACAGCTAAACTTACGGTTTGTGATTTTCAGGTTGCATGCGGATGCGCAAGCTGGGTCATGGTCACTCGGTCATGTTTTTTGCGCCACTCGAGGTTGATCTGAGCATCCGTGCTGTTGCCGCCAAAACAGATCCGAACACCCGAGTCACTACTGTCGACATCTTATGCTGGGCTATACACGAGACCTGGTCTGATATTCAGGAGCGGGCTCCTTACTGGGCACAACAAGGCATGAATCATAAATCAAGATACGACGCTTGGACCCATTTCTGCAATAGTGACTTCACGCCAGATCAGCTGTCAGATGTATGGCTCCAGCCAGAACTCAAATCACTGGCCGATCTCTATGCACCCTGCGAAACTAGAAGGGCGCAGAGTACATTGTCAGTGCTGGATCCAGGTATCCGCCAACGTTGCAAGGACCTCGGGGTCCTGTCACTGCCCAATGCACGGATGGAAGAAGAACAAGAACGGGATGTCAACCGCGAACGGGAACGTGAACGAGATGTGGGGTTGCCTCCAAAGGCAGATCCAGCAGAACATCACCTTCATCCAGACGTCGTCAAGTTCGTGAAAACTGGCGACATTCCTCCACTACATGCGGGTTGTGCATTTCATCCCGTCTTCACAACTCTCGAAAAGAGCTCTGCAGCTACTCGTGACGCAGATGTCTGGAGCCCATCAATCTTGGCGACGGCTGACTTCTGCAAGACGATCAAGCCTGAGTCCACTCGAGGAACCATGGATCAATATCTTCGACCTGTCCAGTGGATTCTCACTCGTCAAAAGCACCGCGACCCACTCCTCGTCCTGCTGAGCCCATTTGAAGCCCACCACTTGATGCCAGACATTAGGGCAAGCGAATGCGTCCACCTTCATGTGTACGCACCACGCACGTCGCAACGCATGAAACCATGCGACGATCTCAAACTGTATTCCATCCCTCCCGTGCCCTCCAACTGGACTCCACCGCGTGCTCTTATCGACCAGCTCAACGTGTTTGCTGGGCAGCTCTATCTTAGGGATCACAAATCGTACCTCCGACTATGTCGTTTCCTAGGTGTACCAACGAAAGAGTTGCCGAACGATACAGCAGTGCGGTGGAACCTGTTCAAGATCCCTGGTAGTTTCGAAGAGAATGAAATCACGTTCTTAGGGTCTCCACTGCCTTCCGTGATGGCGCTACTTGCCATTCGGAGCAGAGAGAGACCATTCTTACAGACGCACATGGGCAAAATTCTTCAAGGGCAGGCACTAACAGAGAGAGACTTTGAGGGACCACCACCAGTTGTATCTGATCACAGCCCTCCTCAGGCTACATGCGATAGGACACCACACGACGTTGCATCGGGCACCATGCCGCCATCACCTTCGGACATGGAGTGCGATGCACGAGACTACCAGGCTAGGTCATCAGTGTTGCCTCAATCGTCCAAGCGAGGACCGGAGACAGCTGAAATATCGGACGCAGATTCAGAGCCACTGGCACCGCACAAGCGTCTACGGGTGGATTGATAATAATGGCTCGCCAGTTGTGAATTCTTTGATACCTACTATATGCTAACAGAGAACTTATCATCTCCTTTTCACCCTTGTTCGTGTTCGGTCTAATTTAACTATGGTAGGGCAAGGCTTTTGTTTTACATGCTTGCTCTTTGGTGTCGTGTCTTATCGATATATCTTCAAGTTTCACCACTACTAGTTTAGAGTCCATACGTACTATACATTGACTTTGGAATGTCGTCAGAACATCATCTAATGATGTTTGAAAGAAACTCGTACTTACGCAGATTGCGCGGCAGGTCACCGGTCAGCTGACTCAGGAACCAATTGGGTTCGCCTTACGGTCTTGCAACGGTAAAATCAACTCTCTCGACACGCTCACTCAATGGCCCATTCACAGCAGCAGCGATTCCCTCGGAGTGCCAGTGGATCGCCCTCTCGCAAGCAACAGGACATCCATCCTAGCTTCTGCCACAAACTCATCGATCTAGGGTCTGACACACCCAGCATACTGCTGACGTCGTGTCCATCGCCATCTCAACAAACTAGCACGCCACTGTGATCGGTGGAGACAAGACAATCACCTGCGGTGTGCTTCCCTCATCATACTATGAATAGTAAGCGCACTTACACAAAAAACTCGCTGCGCGTGACGACTTTCTTAGTCCTAACCACAAATCCCTCCGTTGACCGGCAGTCACTTCGTGCACAGGAGGAGAGCTCAGGTGCGTTTAATAGCACTCTGACCCGCCTGTTGTTGACCATTAGACGAAAAGAGAAACCCGTATAACAACTCCATAGCCAGCTCTCCGACTCCGGCCATACAGTCGGTCAGCAGGAGACTAGCCTCAATGAAACTACCCACTCCCTTCGTGCCGATCTTCGCGCACAGGACGAAAGCCCAAGTGCATCCATGTCCATTAGACCGCAAAATCCCGCGTCTCGAACAAACCGTGCACCACCTCCAACACAAAGCCCATGACCTTGTCCAGATCCTTAGTGCACACGAGCAGAAACATCAACGCAAATCCCTGTATACTCATGACCGCATAATAAATGCTGCGGCGTCTCTTCTCGAGATTGTGCATACCGTGAACAAGTGCGTGAGAGCCAACAAGTCACTCATGGTTGGAGTCACGGATTGGATTGCTGGTGAGTCTCGAGTCTCGATATCGCGCATCAGAGAGAGCATTCAATTCATACCATCAGAGTTCACAAATGGTTACGTATCGAGGCTGGAAATAATTGGAGACGAGCCATCGAACGCCACGAAACAAGACGAGGCACTTGGAGCCTACTTTACTGCGTTCCAGTTGTTGCTCAGGCCCTCGACTGCAAAGACCGTACTACATAATCAAGTGGGCAAGCATGATGTTGATTCATGGCTCAGAGAATGAAGATTGGGTGCCACTACCAAGGTATGCTTCATGTGACAGTCTAGAGCTCGACATTGACTGTTTGTGGTTCAGTTCAAGGCTTATCATCTACCGGGCGATTTGCGACATTCTCGATGGGGATGGTCACGTCCCGGAGGCAATGACGTGTTTCCGACAGAACCAGAGTGAACTAGCAAGGGACACGAGAAAGTACGATGAGCAATCAGCAGGAACTCGGTGAGTGGTCGTGCGAGTAATATAGTCAAAGCTCGTCTGAGCATCCGACACAGGTTTTCCACGGTGCTTCACAGAGAGACTAGAGAAGCTCAGTGACAGCGCAATGGCTCTCAGAACTAGCGAAGCTGTTGAGTACTCCTCAACCCTGCTGTCGCTTAACCCACTCGACCCCATGGACACTCTTATGAAGCGGAACAAAGCACGAGTGTTGATGAACTAGTGGGGGGGATGCGCTGAGTGATGCCGAGGAGGTATCGTTCGTACCTCAGAGTATCAGATAGTATTCAATAACGGAGCGCGCAAGCTATCAAGTTTGACCCATCATGTCATCATGGCTATGAGCGGCGGCATGCGACATTACATGAGGCAGGACACCGCAGCTGAGGCAATCCATACGATGCTTTCAACACTGGATGTGTCCCCTGATGAACGCATTCGCAGTGAGCCATTTTTTCAGTATCACTCAGATCACCACGTGTTGATCGACTTCGACGACAGCACTTCGTCACCGGTATGTAAATGCCACACCTACAATTCAGCGCATTTTCGAGCAGACCATTCTCTACATGCCACGGGTACTTATCGACACCACCACCGGTCTTCTATGTGACAAGAAGCAGCAAGCAGAAGCGTTTGAGGCACTACCGATCTACAATAAGCTGGTGTCGTCAATGACAACAGTGGTAGATTATGGAGAGTGGTGAAGGAGTTCTACCGATACGTGATGCTCTCACATAGGTGGGACGGGACACCTCGCGACTGTTCCATTCAACCAGCCTTTCCTCGTCATCCTCATCTACCGCCGCAATCCCAGTCGCACTGCAGCCGAAAACATAGTTACGTTTTACATCGTTGATTATGCATTCGACCCTCCAAGTCCATGTCTTCATTACGTCCACCCAACAACTTACATGAACAGGATCACCCATCCTTAGAGTGGTCATCACTCGCTGGCGCAAATGGACAAGGACCAAATCTTCTCAAATGATCGTGGCACAGTCCGACGACCTGAATTCAGAACCAGACTTCTCGCACCGTACAAGGTGTAGATCACCCGGGTGAGGATACCAGGCACTATCTTTGGTGCAGACGGATATACACGAAATGTCCCTTGTCCATCCTTGCTCTCTTTATCCTATTGCGCTTGCTTGCATTTCCTTTTCTTCTGTTGCTGTACGTGCATCTGTCCCCATTGTTGCATATCCTGTTGCAGAATATGTTTGCTGCGTGTTTGTTGTTGTTCGAGATGACCCCGGGCCCGTGACAGATGATCCATGCCTCCCTGCTCTGTATTGTTAGCTTTCGTACCCGTTGTGAATACTATGCGTGCCCTCACGATGATAGTGACGATCTCGATTATGACCTTCAGGTCCTTTTGGGTTCTCTGCGATTGTCTTGGGTCTCTGCTTTCGTTTATGGGTCGGGGAGCGGCCAATAAGTCCATTTCCTTGCTCGCGGGAATACGCTGGCTACTTGTTCTCTGCCCCCATGATATGACTCTCCCGGGGTCGTGCTCGAATGCTTTTCGTGAACTCGTGCAAAATTCAGTTCTCGGTTCTGGTTTCATTTTCTGTGCCTTTTTTTTTGTATCCAGCAGTTACAGAGCGTGTATTCCATTATATGTAATACAACTTTGTCGCTGTTGCTCCGAGTACATCCTGAGTGTGAGTCCAAGATTTTCAAAGGTTGATGATCGTAAGTACGAACATGAAGATAGGCCAATACAGATTTACTTGCCCCAGTCATGATGGAGACCATGCCAGTAAGGACCGTTTAATAGAACTGCAAAGTCTTGCATTTCAAGTTGTTTCACAATCATAAGAACAAATACTCACTGACACCATCCCTCCGGAGATCTTGCATTCAGTTGTGTCAAATGACCATTTGCAAGCATCAACAGCGTGGCCCGGGGTATCCTGTGTTATGGTGCACTTCAGTCCATTGCACCACTACGATATCTGAGCCATAAGGCTGATTATATGGGAGTAAAGGTCAATAAATAGTAATTACTGTCCATCTGAGTCTTCTGCTGGTCGCTAACCATCGCATTGTAAATTCTCTATCCAGTGTTTGACTGTTTGACACGGTATTGCTGAACATCAATTAGAATAAAAGTCCTTCACAGTATCAAAAGACTGACTTGCCAGTATTCGTCGTGACAGAACTTGACATGCATTGCTCGAGAACTTCGTTATATCCCAGCCTGGATGGTGTAGTCTTGAGACTGGGGCATATCGTTGACTCCCATTGTTGTGGTTCCTGAGCGGAATTGGCGTGCACAGGGTTCTATCTAGCTTGGGAACTCCAGGGGAGACTATATGAAGAAGGAACCGAAGCTGTGACCACTTCCGTGAATTTTGAGCACTCTGGTGGACAGAGAGAAGGATATGTATATTGTGAATATATACATACGTGAAGTGTAACTATGATACTGAGAGGGATGGGCGAAAGCCGCTAGGCTTTCCGGCTCGAGGCACTGGAGCCCTTTGGGGCGAGCGAGCTGCGAGGGTGGGTGGGTCCACCGAGCAGGCGCTGTCGTGTAACCCAAGGTGTAGCGATGTGCAATGGACAGAGGGAAGGGAGAAGCTGTTGGATTCTTCTGAGGGGGGAGTGTCTGGGAGAAAAGGAAGTGGTGGGTGGGAGAAAGAATGGGATTGAGTAGCTGTAGGCTAGGCTACGCTAGAGGCAAGAGACGCGAGCCACCTCGCTGACTCATGCACGGAACCTTCGCTAGCCTAGACTACCATTCAAGGTCGTTCATTGACAAGTCAAACGACTCGCTACATTCCCGCCAGCTCTCGCCCTAATACCCCATGTCCACCACGTTTACCGAGTCTGACAGTGACTCCGATCTTGAAATGAGCTTACCGGCATTCGTCCACACTTCTGCATCATTGCATTATGCTGTTACCCATGTATTTCTTCCTGTCCAGCTTCCCAACGACAGCGACCATACTCTAGAGAACGATCATTCACTAGTCGGTGCAGTGTGCGCTGCTGCCCATGCTTATAGCGCACGCATTTCAGACGGAACCTGTGAGCCTCAGTGGTATCGCATCACGAAGATGCTAGACAACCTGCAAGCCTCTGCCCAGTCTTGGCGCCCAGACAAAGGCCGCGTCACCTCCCAGCTGCGCGGAATGCGAACAGGAGGTACGCTCACAGGTTCTCTATAGACCCGTTCTGACAATCTCCAGATGTCATTCTGTTTTTCATCCGAAGTCAAAATGCTGCGATTATCCTCACGAAGCGGGAGAACTGTACGCTGTTCGAGTCATTCGAAGTGTCCCCATGCAGGGATGCTGTAGAGAGAGCAGCGGGGTCTGTGATATGTATGTATCCTGGGACGGCCGTCGAGACGCCGAATGAGGTGTTTGACGATGCGGGCTTCCAATGTGAGCTCGCCAATTTTCTCTCTCGCCGCAACCCTGTTCGCTCGGACCTTCCTCCCACTCGTGCGCAATATACCACCGGACTGCTCACTGGCATCTTGCGAGGTGTTGGTTGTGCTGCCGACGTTCCTCGTATCACCAAACGTGTTCGTGACGCAGCCGAGAATCGTTGGGGTCGCTCGTCTCTTTGGCTCCTCATTAGGGTCACAATCCAGATGTCCGTTGACCGTTCCCCTCTCGGACGTGCCTCCTACAAAGCATTCATGCTGTTCTTCATATGCACCCTGGCAAGGGATGCAAACAATGCAAATCTTTCCAGTGATCTGCTTCACTTGATGTCATCTAAAATCCTCCGACGTTTGAGCAAGCTTGGCTCGTCTACCCCCGACTGGCTCTCCGAAATGGCGCTGAAGACATGCGCTTGTCTTCGAGAGACCCTTGACCCCAGGTGGAGGCAACTGAGCGCTCGCCCATCCCCATTTCGGAATCCTTCCCAGGACGAACTTACCAGAGATACACAGCTCTCGCTCCTGAACAGTCGTGAATACATTCGCAACGCTCTCGTGAATCATGGCCACGAACCCCTCGCTACACCCTTCCATCCCAGCCAACATCGTCGCGGCACTATTGATGACTTCTTGTCTTCGGATGGGTCCTTTTTTGAGGAGGCATATAATGCCGACCCTGATGTTACTCTCTATGACGTTGAGCAGTCAGTTGGACAAGGGATCGATGATTGGATCGCCTGCGTCACGAATGTGGACGAGGCATGCGCACAGCTCGAGATATTGATGGATAAGTACATGAAAAACGCTGATAGCAGGCAGGACCGAAATCCAGAAGATACCTCCATGATGTTGTTGACAGCGATTGAGCTTTTTGTCGCACTCGACAAACTAGTCGTGAAGGAGATTCCCATGCTCGCCGACTATTACCCTGGAATTCCGATTGCATTGCTGGAAAGCCTGCTCCTGCGCAAGACAACAAGTTTCCATCGTCTTTCTTGTGCGTACCAGTACCTCTCTGCGCGCCACTCTCAAGCACGTCCGGGATGGTCGGTGCTTTCGGATGAATTCACCGAAGACAGTTTCGCCGTCCGCTATTATGACCAATCCTCACATCTTCAGGACCTTAAAGCTTGCATCGAACAAGACATGATGGCCCCTGGACGTGTTGGCCTACAGGGTGAAGCTGCCAGTCTCGCACGCACCCGTGATGGACAGCATCGATCTAGGCGACGGCTAGTCAAGGGTGCAGCGTTAACCCGATCACCATTACCTGCCTTGCCATTGCATGCCAAAGTCGTTGTATTCGAACTGCAATGCCCGGCGTGCGTTCGTGTCTGGCGTTCTGCCGTCCCCCGAATTCTGAAATACAGTGTGGTTGATCCCCCCTCAATGGGTGGATATTTGACAACCAATCTACTTGCGCAAGTTCCTGCATTGCAGCCTTACTTTGTCGAGCGGCGAGGGCCACCCCTTGATGTCCAGATCCACTTCGCCTATCATTATTCGGAGGGTTCGCAATCACGAGATAGCCCTATATTAAGTTATGCGATCCAATCCTTTTGGCGCTTCTCAACGTGGTACCGAAAGGTGGGGTACGATGATCGGGGGCTTGAATTCAACCTCGTATACGAGCTTTATTCTGTGGAGGAATATGTGGATCGTATCTCTCACACTCCCAACGACGTCTTGGCTGCTCAAGTGGACTGTCCCGCGGATCTCTCCCTCGACGAATTCATTGCGTTTGCACACCTGCGGAGCGGTGGCTCGCTCCAGTGGATCAACATTTTGCGCGGGCTGCGCAGTAGAACTCTCAATCTCCGTCGTCACCAAGTTCGTTACCTCCTCACCCATGTAGCCTATCGTGTCGGACCACTCGATCTGACTACAGGGGTGTGGATCTGGCATCAAGAACTTCAAGACTCATCCTTTTGTAATGCCCTTCTAGACGAGCTCGACAGTTTGTTCCTGGAGGTCGGAGCCGGCTCGACGGACGGGGTGATGATGGGCACCATGTCTTTGTTGCTCACTCGAGTGCTTGGATCGAGCCCCAGCGAAGGTATCTCGGAGCGAGTCATCGGACTTCTTCGGAGCGTGCGCAGGAGGACATTCAGCTGGGTGCGAGAGCTATCATACAACCTGGCAATGGCACCTACGAACAAAGAACGCAGCGACCTCTTACAAGACATGGCTGCCACTTGTCGGAGCACGTTTGATGTTGACTCTGCTACTCTCCACAAGCTCTTCCTTTCTGCAGAGGATGTCGATGCTCTACTTTCTTGTGCCTTCTTTATACATGCACTCCGTTCCGAATGTATGTCTCATTCCTGAATGTCATGTGCCCTCAACACAGCTAACTTCAGTGCTTCAGCCCTCGATGACGAATCATATTCACGACTGCTTCTCCAACGAGACCATCGTCTCTCCCTCGCTCTCGAGGGCATCTTGAGGGATGCAATCCTTGCCGATGCGTCAGATTATGGCGTTGACCTTGCAGTTGGCAAAATTTTCGCTAGCCACAAACCGAGTGCACACAGATGGGGGCAGTTGCAGCATCCAAACGCTCGTTGGCTTACGTGCCGAACTCAGGCGATTGGGGACAAACCCTCACAAACAGTGCACCTTAATCTGCTTGATGGGGCACTTCGAGTGAAAGGTCAATCATTAGGTGGATTGCCGCATGCAATTAGGGACTCTCCAGAATGCCAAAACATCTTTCGTAATGTGCGTATATGCTGATATTAACAAGTGTTTCTGACTGTCATTTGCAGCAAGGCTTCTTTGTCATACCATCGAGTCTCCCAGGAATGGATTTCACGACCCTCACCGCAATGACTGAGTGCAAGGTATGTGCACCAACCCACGTGAGATAACCATGTTGGTTCAAGTACACGCAGGTGCACTTTTCACTACGAGGTGACAATCTGGTGGTTCGAGCGCAATGTAATCAACCAAATGACATCCTTGAGCTGATTCCTTCGAGCAAGCTCCAGGATGACCTTCCGCCAGCGCTTGTCGATGGTCGCGTTCACTGGTTGAATCTGTCCACAAAGATAATGGAGATACGCCCCCTCGAACAGCTTTGGGAACAGTCTTCAGAGAACTGGAGGATTGATTGCGCATCTGGACAGTATCGTACGTATAAAGGTCATGAAACCCTTGTGGATATCCGAAGCCCGACCTGGGAAATGGTTTCAAAATGTTTCGGGTGTCTCAACCAAGTCGACGAAGACTCAAAAAGCCAGTCCAAAAATCTTCTAATCACCACGGTCCCCATCGATGCTCTCGAAGCTGTACCAAGGCTGCAGCTGTCTGTTGCATTGCCCCGGTATGGGTTGTCCTTTTTTGTCAATGAGCGGGAAGAACTCGAGTCCCATGACTTCAAGGACATGGTTTACGACGAGAATCAATGTGTTGGAGCATTGTTCGGTTTAGAGAACATCCTCGTTCTCCGGCAGCAACTCCACCTTGCAAGGGAGCTTATTCCCAGACGCGTCCTTATACCGAATGGCTTTCTCGAAAAGCATGGGGATCATCAAGTTCGGGTTGACATCGAGCGTCATCGAGTTACCCGACCTGATGAACCATTATATCATACCTACAACGTGGATACCGAACTGGGTTGCTTGATTGGGAATGGCAGCTTGACGAGCACGCGATATCTCGCTCATCTACATGCCATGACTAGCTTCCATCGGCCTGATCCGCTGACAGGGAAAACAGGTGCTCAGGCAGCACTTTGTCTTTTACAGTCGGCTGGGTGTCGATCAATCATGAAACTCAAAGCTCTCGATGACTGCGACCTTCCGACTTCAACCCAGTGCCCTCAAATCATTGCCGCACACAAGGAAATCCACTCTAGGTACTACTGGAATCGTGGTACATATGACTGCGTAGTTGTTAATACACCAGAGAAGCGCGCCGCGTGCAGAGCTGCATATCTATTCCCCTGGCATGCTACCAGCCCAGCCTGTGCGGAAGACTGCAATTATGATGAGAGCGACCATTTGACCCCGAGCGTCCCAGCAGCGCCTGGACTACCCACCCTTCCAGAATGCACACCGTGGCAGATCACGCTCGATCAGTTACTTTCCAACCAACAAGCGCCAGAACTACCTCCCCGTAGCACTTTGCTTCGCGACACTCACAAGACACCATCAGATGATATTCCGGAATTGAATACATTATTCTCCTATCTTCCGATGAATAAATCTGATTCCTCATTTCAACAGGAATACATCACTCTCCTCGAACATAGTGCACAACGTGCCCGGGAGGACTCACGGATGACTCACAGATTGACGGGCAAGGATCACATCGGCGCACTTGAGAACCACTATGCGCAGTGCAGATCTAACTACTTGGACGCTCTGGGAATGCTCAAGAGCAGTCTGGGTCCATCGGCCGATCCGCATGAGCAAGCACTCAATCAATTTGGTCAATGGCCGCCGATCACGGCAGATGTCCTCTTGCGATATCTCTCATCTACCTCCCTGATCAACCTCCCCAGACAATGGAAGAAATGCCTGGTGTCGTTAGCTCTACTTCTCTTGGAGCTTCAACGTGCCCGAAGATTGCTCCGATTTGCCCTGGACGGCCTCAAAGAAGAGTTTTTGAAGGAATTAGAGAACGAGGGATGTGACGGGTGGAACCCTGAAGAGTACACAGATTGGCTGTTGATCCAGGTGCGTTTCGGTGTCTGAGCGTTTGTCTCTACTAATGTTGCTCCTTGTCCGGATCAGGTTCAAGGAAACTTTCTCATTCGTCGTGCTCAGGCAGAAACTGCGATGGAGATTATATCCCCCAAATCTGGAGGAAACACTGTAATGCAGGTCAACATGGGCGAAGGGAAGTCATCCGTGATCATTCCCATCGCTGCTGCCACTCTCGCTGACGGCAAACAGCTTGTCCGTGTCATTGTTCCAAAAGCACTGACGGTCCAGATGTTCGATCTGCTGGTTTCTCGCCTTGGTGGGCTCGCTAACAGGCCAATCTACTACCTGCCCTTCTCTCGTACCCCCGAGGATGACAATTTGAATCGAGTTGATGAAGTACACAAGCTCATGCATCAATGCATGGCTGAGCATGGCATTCTACTTGTCCAGCCCGAGCATGTCGTGTCACTCAAGTTAATGAGCGTCCATGAACAGGTACAAAAAGACAAACTTGTGGTCGACCTCGATCCGTTATCGAAGCTTCAGAAATTGATTTACAGGCACATCATGGCATCCCTTTCGCTTAACTCGGTGAGTATGGATAATTATGTCGATGCATCTTTAATTCAGCTGATTATTGAACCCGAGCTACCGGAAGACAGCCTTGTGGGTAACATGTTTCGCTTGCTGAGCCAGTCCCTCAGTCACTGGAGCAAGCGGGACCATGACAAATACAATGAGGATGCTCACGGCGCTTCGGACAGCGCATCCAAGTGGCTGAACCTTCAGAAGTGGATTCATTCTCATGCTCGAGATATCCTGGACGAGAGCGACGAGATCCTTCACGCCCGGTTCCAATTGATCTACACGATCGGCCTCCAGCAACATATGGACGGATACCCTGGCCGATGGACGATTGTTCAGCAAGTCCTCCAGCTTGTGAAGAGGCGCACTCATACCCTTTCAAGAAACCACCCAGACTCCATAGAGTATGAATCCGGCCTACCCGGATCGTTCCCACACGTTCGCGTCGCGCGAGCCTCCGATGTTGGTCGACGGCTAATATCATTGATTGTGGAAGACGTGATGGCTGGACGGCTTCCCAATTTCAGCTTTCAACACATCTCCCCAGAATTGCATGATGCGATTCGGAGTTTCATATCTGACGAGGATGTCCTCCAGGTTCCTGATACAGCCAAGAGGGTGGAGGAGTACACTAAGCGTTCGCGCGATAATTGTCTGTGGAGTGGACTACTGCTTCTCCGTGGTCTCCTGGCTTCCAATGTCCTCTTGTTTGCTCTCACGGAACGGCGATGGCGTGTTGACTATGGCCTTATCTCGCAGCCACCACGGATAGGCCACACTGATCGCTCCTCAAACCCCACAATGCTTGCCGTCCCGTATCGGGCCAAAGACGTGCCGGCACCCAACACCCAGTTCGGCCACCCAGATATCACCATCGTTCTCACATGCCTGTCTTACTACTATGCGGGCCTCAGCGAGGAGCAGCTGAGAACGTCTTTCGAAATTCTGCTGGACCGGGATGACCCATCCACGGAATACGCACTTTGGGTCGAAGAACATGATTGCAAGACACTGCCGGACTCGCTTCGGCAACTTGGCGAGATCAACCTCAAGTCATCGGAGCAATGGGACAAGGAAATATTCCCGCTTTTCGCTCGGAATAAAGCAGCCATAGATTTCTACCTTTCACGAGTGGTTTTCCCGAAGGAAGCGAAGGAATTTCCTTGGAAACTCTCTGCGTCTAGTTGGGATTTAGCAGAGAAGCGGAAAAAGCTTATAACCGGTGCGCAAGCCCACAGATCACCCAATTCCATTCTGTTCGGTCACTGAATTAAGCATCAGGATTTTCGGGGACCAACGATGGCCGATGGCTGTTACCCATGTCTATTGCTCAGCGCGACCTCGACTATCAGCAGGGAACCAATGCCAGGGTTCTCGCATATCTTCTGCGGGCCGAAAATGGCTCTTATATGGTAACTCATGAGAATGGCGAGCGATGGACCACGCAGGAATTCCTGAAAACGGTAGTCATGCAACAGCCCGAAATTCGTGTCTTGCTGGATGTCGGTGCACAGATTCTCAGTCTTTCCAATCGCCAAGTGGCCAAGGCATGGCTCGACAACGCCCGCAATGCTGCTGGTGCCATCTACTTCAATGAGAATGATGAACTGATGGTGCTCACACAAAATGGCATCATTCTACCAATGCTATCGTCACCGCTTTCTCAGCAGTTAGACCGCTGTGTTGTCTATCTGGATCATGCACACACAAGAGGCACTGACATCAAACTCCCCGTCGGGTCACGAGCGGCCGTCACACTGGGTCCCAAAGTCACGAAAGATAGTCTGGTGCAAGGTTCGTTTCGGCACCGTCATTCGATCGATGGACCTTACAGTTCGTGGTTTTCAGGGTGTATGCGGATGCGCAAGCTGGGTCATGGTCACTCGGTCATGTTTTTTGCGCCGCTCGAGGTTGACCTGAGCATCCGTGCTGTTGCCGCCAAAAAATATCCGGACACCCAAGTCACTACCGTTGACATCTTGCGCTGGGCAATACACGAGACCTGGATTGAAATCCAGCAGCGGGCTCCATACTGGGCACAACAAGGCATGAGGCATAAATCGAGATATGACGCCTGGTCCCGTTTTTGCAATAATAATCTCCCGCCAGAGCAGCTGTCGGATGCATGGCTTCAGCCAGAACTGAAATCACTGGCCGATCTCTATGCACCCTGCGAAACTAGAAGTGCGCAGAGTACAATGTCAGTGCTGGATCCAGGTATCCGCCAACGTTGCAAGGACCTCGGGGTTCTGTCACTGCCCAATGCACGGATGGATGAAGAACAGGAACGGGAGGTCAATCGCGAGCGGGAGCGTGAAAGAGAGGTGGAGTTGCCTCCAGGCGCAGATCCAGCAGAACATCACCTTCATCCAGATGTCGTCAAGTTCGTGAAAACTGGCAACATTCCTCCACTACACGCGGGCGGTGCATTTCATCCCGTCTTCACAACTCTCGAAAAGAGCTCTGCAGCCACTCGTGACGCAGATGTCTGGAGCCCATCCATCTTGGCGACGGCAGACTTCTGCAAGACGATCAAGCCTGAGTCCATTCAAGGGACTATTGATCAATATCTCAGACCTGTCCAGTGGATTCTCACCCGTCAAAGGCACCGCGACCCACTCCTCGTTCTGCTGAGCCCATTTGAAGCCGACCGCCTGTTACCAGACGTCAGGGCGAGCGAGTACGTCCACCTTCATGTGTACACACCACGCACATCGCAACGCATGAAACCATGCGACGATCTCAAACTGTATTCTATCCCTCCGTTGCCCTCCGACTGGAGTCCACCTTGGGCTCTGATCGACCAGCTCAACGTGTTCGCTGGGCAGCTCTTTCTCAGAGACTACGAATCGTACCTCCGGCTATGTCGTTTTCTCGGTGTACCAACGAAAGAATTGCCGAACGATACAGCAG
>JBBPSC010000554.1:0-16465 GCA_038093395.1 Baorangia bicolor
TACAAGAGACGGACTGCTATGCAATCTGACGATAAAGCAAGACTTCCAACATTTGATATTGTCGTCCACGATTGCTTCTCTGGAGGAGGGGTACCACAACATCTGTTCTCCGTGGAATTTTGGAACAATTTGAAGTCAATCATGAAGCCAGATGGGGTAGTCGCAGTGGTGAGACAAAACCTCGCATCTCGTATTCGACCTGACCTGCTTGAACAGAACTTTGTAGGCAGGTTTGGTTCGCAATCGACTCGAGGCGTAGTTACCACGCTGCTGAGGGTATTCGGGCAATGTCGGGTCTTCCATGATTTACCAACCCCAATCCCAGAGGACCAGTTCTACTCTGATTTTCTCAACATGGTGAATCATGATTCCAGCCTCTCAACAAGTGCTTACGGTTGCGACAGGTCTTCTTTTGTTCACCGTCCTCTTACCCCCTCACATTCCGTCCAGCCGTAGATGCAGATTACCTCCACTCTTACCTCCGCCGCTATGTGCTGTCCAGCCTGGACAAGAGGGAGGTTTCGATATCCCAGCTTAAGGGGGGCGACATGTGGTCAAAAGATACCGAGGAAAAATTCTTGTTGACCGACATGAATAACACATTGAATGCGTGGCAGTCCGAGGAAGCACTGGAGCATTGGAAGCGTAAGTCTACCCTTACTGTGCATTTGCATTGACTCACTCGAGCAGTCATGAGGAAAATATTGCCAGACATCCTCTGGGAGACTTATTGATCCTACGGTACTATATTAAATGCATGTCTATATTGCATTCTCTGGAACCCTATGGTTCTAGATGTACTTTTTCAGGCAGGATATTGCTTGTGCATTGTGGGCATTACTGAATAAATTCGATTGCTATGTGAGTGAAGTGACTGACCGCACTGAGAGAAGAAATTATGTTAGTTGACTCCGGGAACTACGAGGACTGGCCACTGGTGCACAGGTACTAATGAGACTAGCCGCAACAGCCTCATCACGAGTACCACGGATTTCTTATAAACCCCTTATATACCCCTTATATACTCTGTAAGAAGTGTATTTTGTATAAGGGCATATAAACCTTTATAAAGGTACCTTACTTACAAAATATGTAACCAACCAGATACATTTGTAGCGGTAGCAACAATCTTTTACTTTTGGGCAATGTTTGTCAGCATGATAGATAAGACCCGTAATCTATTCAATTATAATGGTTTATAAAGGTACCTCCCTTTGATACAAATATATCTTTATGATTACAGTTGCCAATGTTTGTCAGCATGATAGATAAGATCCATAATCTAATCAATTATAATGGTTTGTAAGGGTATGTCCCTTTGACACAAATATATCCTCATGATTACACTTGCCAAGTATTGCAGGTCATATCTTTGTTGCACAGAAATATAATTTTCCTATCACTTCCTGACAAACCTCTGTAATAGTTATCATTACCATCAACCACAAGTTTTCATTTTGCTGCTAGGATATCACTTATTTACAGATGTTCCATAGAAAAATCATTATTCTACTATTTCTCCACAAATCTCTACAATTGTTATAATCGCCATAATCACAAGTATTCATTTACTTGCAATGAAGCATATTAATTACAGGTGTTGCCAGAAAATATAATGTTTAGCTATCCCGCCAGCCCCCCACACAATTATTGATGTCAAGCGACCACACATTTCTGAGAGAACATATAAACAAATAAATTTCTTAATATGAATGACAAGTAGTCTAAAATTTAACCTGTGCCTGTCCCTGTATTGCCAGTCATGCCAGCCCCTGCATTGCCCATTGCCCCCACCCCTGCATTGCCAGTCATGCCAGCCCCTGCATTGCCAGTCGTGCTAGCCCCTGTGTTGTTGGTCATGCCCGCTCCTGGATTTTCAATAGCACGCGCTGCTGCATCATCAGTGTGGCGCCTCTTGAATGACACTGCCACCGACAATTTGTCGGTGGTTTGGGGAGAATAATTAAGGACTGCCTTGTGGCCGAATACTTCTCTGGAGTTATGTTAGGTGTATAGTGAGTATCAAACAACCACTTACCTGTTCCACCACAGCAATAAGTCATCCACAAATGCCTGATCCTCCGCATCTTCTGTGACTTTAAACCAGTTCACGATGTTATTGTAGAATAGAACATGATTGAATATACCGTCCACAAGCCTCCAGGCCCTGCAGCTTGAGAGGGCAAATCGAACCTACAGACATTGAGTCAACATGTACACCTACAAGGCAGGTGCGACCACTCACCTGCACCACTGCATATGCTATGGCTCATGGTTCCACTTTCTTCATCTGGAGGAGACCGGCCACATTGGTACAAGTGTGTCTTTCTGCACAATGCTTTTTAGGGTTTGGATTTGGAATGGGTTCGTCAGTGACAGAGCTCGGCGAGGTGAAAATTAACTTGAATCCCTAGGGTTTTTAATGTTAGTTAACAAAGCACCAAACAAATGAATAAAAATTTAAACAAAGAAAAGAGAATACCTTCAAAAGCAAACTACCTTTGAATAAACCCTCGGCGGGGTGCGCTGGGTCATACTTCCTGTCCATGTAGAGAAATTGTGGCCATGAGTTGGCCATTATGAGGTATTCCAGGTGCCAATCCTGAATTTTATCCCGATGTCTTCGTTATGGATTTTCAACTGTCAGTAATGCACATGCTTTAGGTGTCACAACGACATACTCCACATTGTCCCAGTCAAATTCCACAGGACATATCAATCTAGCTGTAGTGTTGTTATGGAGGCCACGTCCTGTCTTGTCATGTGGTGTGAGTGGGGGGTGGGATAGGGTTAGCCACATCACTATAGAAGTTTTGAGGTGGGTAGCATCATCACTGCGAGTGGCGTCCGCTCCTTCTGTTAGCTGAGACACCGTCATCAAATATCCAATTAAGAATAAAAAATATTAATGGATGTTACCTGCTTGGTAACACTGTCTAGTTGACTGATATTATTTGGGTCCAGTATCCATTCCCAGAGTCTGGGTATCCACCTCATGAGTTCTTGGTAGCCTTTGAATAAGCAGTTCTCCCTACATGCAATGTCATCAAGGTAGTGAACTAGCAATAAATTCAACTTACCGTTGTGTATGATTCTGATCCCCCCTGTCTAAGGTGCCCCGTCGATCTGTCTCGCTGATCAAGTCAGTGATATTATCGCACATGGTCACCAGCCTCTTGATGGCTCTTCCATGGCGACGCCATGCACTTGAGCTGTGGAAAAAAAGTAATGTGTGAAGCCGCGACTCATGAAATTTGTAACCGCTTATCTGTGGGTTGTCCCTTGCACCCCAGTGCCCAAACTATGTAGTTGGCGGTGTAGAGAGCTACATCTCTCTACGGTTGTAAACCCCCATATCTCCATATCCCCGACCCCCTCCTTTCCTCCTGTAGCCCCACTCGTTCGTATCCTTTCACTGACCCGTGTCCAAGAAAGTCCGAACAGTCTGAACAAGCCCGGTAAGTGGGACTGAAGTCTGAGGTAGGCCCGGACAAGTCCAGAGTCCGTTTATTCCACCTAACCGCTTTCATCTCTTACTACCGCCTTACGCTTTGATTAGGCCCATTATAGACATTTCCAATATGAGTCAGACCGTCTGGTAGTTACAGGTCTCGTGACCTGACTTGTCACCATGGCCCTGCACTTACCGTACAAACCTGTATGGACTTCCATTTCACTTACATACACATTCTAGACCGGTTTCCTTCTTTGTCCCTTAGTTACTCCTCTTCCCTAGAAGGTTGGAGTAAGGTGTAGATACTTAGGTCTTGTAGCCTGGGAAGGAATACCAGTTTCCGCCCGTTGGATTCTCATCATCATTGTATATCGTCCATCTAAACCGTTCATCGTTGACCGCCCAACATGGGTCTCAGAAGAAGAACACCATCGTTCTTGCCGTCTCTAATGTCTTACTGCACGCTGTATTCCGTTTCTTGCTGTCTCCTCACGCACGGACTCCCGGTCCCCTACGTTCGGACTACCGGCCCCCACCCACGCTACCATATCTTCAGTCTGGACTTCCTTCGGACTACCTATCTCATTGGATCAAGTAATGCCAGACTAACTTCTAGACCGTGCCTGCTCTGGAATCCCTTTAGGGACGGACTATTCGTACCCTTCACTTTTCACTACAAGCTCTGACTGGAACATCCGTTCCAGCAGGTCATATGAGCTATCTTCTCGCCAACTGGTGCCCACCGCGAGGGATTCTCAAGGGTCGTCCAGAGGAATACTCAGGCTGAACCCCCAACGCTTAGAACTTGAAAATTTACTAACACCGCTTCGGGGCTTACAAATCGACCAAGACTTGCACTTTTTTGTACCTGTTTCTCCTGGCAACGCGCTCCATAACCGATCTGCAGAGCTCCCCAAGAGCTTGGCGCCGAATTTCACCTTTCTGTTAGAAGGTGATCCGCTGACCCTATCTGTTGCACAGCCATCACCTGACCCACTTGAGGAGTTGCCCCTGAGTTAATCTCTGTCCTCCCTTACATTCCTCGCTTCAGCGCCTTCGTTGGAAGCTTCGGACTCGGACCAATCAGACAATTCAGACCCATACGGCATACAGGATCGCTCCTCCTGGCCCTTTATTCCAGGAGGGTTTATACAGTCTACTCCTCAGCAATCAGGAGGACGATCTTTCCCGCGCTCACTGTTATCATCACCTCTAACACCATTACTGTCAGGCTCCTCCTCATCGTCAAATTCCTCCTCATCTTCCACCTCCTCGTCATCTCCACCCCTATCCTACCTCTTCCAGCACTCATCCAGTTCCCCCATACCAACTCTGGCCCGTCGCGCTTCGCCCAGACCACTCTCGCCACTGTCGCCCGGACCAACCAGACCCAACCCGGTACCAACCCCCGCAGCTCCTATGGCCGTACCCAACTATCAGGCACCACTCCGGGGAACCCAGAACGCCCCCAAGTTTGACGGAAAGGTGCCAATACTACTCCCGCAGTTTCTTGAGGACGTAGAGATCATCAGGACCTCTGCTGGAATGAGCACAGAGGCACAAATCAAAGCCGCCATTTGATACGTGGACTTAGAGGAAGCTGAAGGTTGGGAGCTTCTAGACGAAGCCGTTGCTAACCCCGCCAATTGGAATGCCTTCATACTTGCTGTCAAAAAGTTATACCCCGGCTGTGAAGGGAGTGACTGCTATTGCCGCGCTGACATTCAGTATCTTGTAGATGAATCTCATATGAAGTCCATGCGCAGCCAGGACGAGCTAGGGGAATACCAATGGAAGTTCCGGAAGGTAGCCACAGCCCTCATCAAAAATAAAAAGTTGTCTGACATGGACCATGATGCTCTCTTCCTGTATGGGTTCCCAGACGACCTCTCTAACCGAATCCATCACCGACTATCTATCATCAAGCCCAATCATCACCCCGAAGACCCCTACCCAATGGACAACATGGTGGAAGCAGCCAAGTTTCTACTAACCAGTTCCGCACTACGGCCCAGTATCCCCTCTACTCTCACCCCGCAGTGCCCTTACTGTTACGGGTCTACATTTTTCCCCTTCACATGTCACTTTTTCTGATCTTATCTTATCTTATCGTGTCACGTGATCCCTTAGGATCTAATCGTCTATCTTATCGTGAACGCTCTACTTACATCTTTCATGGACTTAGTCGTTTCATGCAATTGCTGCTTAGTCAGCATGGACACTCAACTCTTCACACGGATCTAAGATCCACTTACACTGTCACGGAGTTCACATCTTTCACTTCATCTCCATGCCGGCTATTATTATATATGCTTCTCTTCCATTTGATGAACATGCACATCACGCATGGTATGCTTCTCTTCTCTTCCATTCTGCCACACCACATGTTGGCCTCATGCTATGCTTCTATGCTTCCATTCCATTCCCACACATGCAGACAATGCATTGCAATCGTAGATACAGCGTATACATGGACAAATACCTGTTGTAGTATATAAGACCTGAATGCAACGCCAGAGAACTCCAGTCTAGTTCTTCTGGTCTTTTCCTCTCAAAGGTCCCAGTTGTAGTACTCCATCTCCTCCATCTTTTCTCTTAAAGTCTTAGCCTTTCTTTCTGTGCAACCTTTGAGCTTCACGCTTTGAGAGTTGTTTCACTTACATCCCGGTGTGGGTCAGCCTGGCCCCAGCTATGCCATCACCACGTCAATCCACTCCACAGCCCACAGCACCGGTCATCAAACAAGAGAGCCTAATAGTCAACTGACAGACCGTACAGCCAGTCCAAACCACGGTCCGGACTCGGACTTGCGCATTCTGCGACACATTTGGTCACTACATGGGTAACTGCCCTCACGTTGAGGAATACATCCAGTCCGGCAAGGCAGGCAGAGGCTCAGACAGCCATTTGTACCTTCCAGATGGGAGGCGTATTCCGCGCATCCCTGGGTGTGCTTGCCTCCAAGACTGCCTTGACCGAATCTCAGCCGAGCAGACCACCGCTCCTATAGCTTCATCTAGTAGAGAAACGCTGCCGCACTTGACCACAGGGATCCTTTCCTTGACTTACCCGGACACTGACGCAATCCTAGACATCGAACCTTCGGCGTTCATGACGTCTGTAGAGGACATAGGAAGTGAGGAAAACCCCTCGCTGACCCATCCCAAATTCCAGCCCTACATTGCTCAGGCGTGGGCTAGCTTCCAAGCGGAGTGAGCAGCCAAAGACCCGAAAGGCAAGAAAACCCGTTTTGATGGTGTAGAAATACCAACCCGCAAAGCCAACTGTCCTAACCTGCGCTTGGCCACTGTGTCCGAGGAGATCAAATCTCCGGAGATTCAGCAGGCGTTGAAGACTGACCAACCGTCCACCTCACAACAACCTCCTACGGTCAAGGACTCGGCACCGATCGCTTGGCTTGCGTCGGGACCATCATCATCATTGACTGGGCCGGCACCACCCGTGGTGTTTCGCCCAAGTAACGTTTCATCTAAACCATCTACCGCTAACATACCTCTTCCCTCCTACCCTTCTTCTAGTCAGTACTGATACTCGTTCCCGCTTGAGGATGATACCACTCCAAAGCATGTCCTTGATCGGGTACTCGACACGAGCATACTGGTTCCCGTAAGGGACCTCTTTGCCATAGCACCAGAGTTCAGGAAGCAGTTCCGAGACCTCACCACTACTAAACGTGTAACCGCCACTAACGTTATACAGGTTAATGAGCTCGCTGGTCGTGACCCAGGAGCCGTTGAACGGGAATTCAGTAACACAATACTCTGAAACACTGATGGCGACATGGTAGCTCACCACAGCTTACCACTTCAGTCTCTTGAAGCAAAGATACTTGGCACCGGTCAGACCATCTTGTGCGTCCTCGACTCCGGCTCTGAGATTGTCGCCATGCCCAAACGAGTATGGGAGGGTCTCGGACTTCCAGTCCAGTCCGACCATGTCATGACAATGTCCAACGCCAATACCTCTACTGAGTCAACCATCAGTGTTCTCAAGAACCTTCGGTTAGACTTCGGCTCTGGCGAAGTGGCCCTTCAAGTCCAGGTCATACCTCGGGCGAACTTTGATCTTCTCCTCGGCTGCCCCTTTCATTGTCTTATGTCCCCTACAACTGATGACTTCCTGGATGGAGCACAAACCATTACCTTACATGACCCCAACTCTGGGAAGGAATACAAGTTACCTACCCGTGCTTGGACCAAAGGGTGCCCCCGCTGTCATTGTGGATTGCATTGCGCTAACCACCAATCCGTTGTTGAGATGGGTTTTTAGGTATCGATGATCCACCGAGAGGTTGGGGAGAGTCCATCGCACAGTCCAGTCATTCCATGTTCGAAACTTGCTATCCATTTCTCCATTCTTCGGTCTCGTCCCTATTGTTCCTGAAACAACCCAAAAGTCCTTGAGACCTAGGTTGCACTAGAAAGCCTAAACAAGAGAGAGAAAGAATGTAACTAAGAGCCTACTCCTGATGCTTTTGGGGAAAAGACCAAGAGAACTAAACTGGAGTTCTCTGGCCGATGGATTCAGGTTTATATACTACAACAGCTGTTTGTCCATGTATACGCTGTATCTACGATTGCAATGCTTTGTCCGCATGTGTGAGAATAGAATGGAAGCATAGAAGCATAGCATGAGGCCAACACGCAGTGTGGCAGAATGGAAGAGAAGAGAACCATGACATGTGTGATGCGCATGCACATCAAATGGAAGAGAAGCATAGTAATAATAGCCGGCACGGAGATGAAGTGAAAAGGTGAACTCCGTGACAGGGTAAGTGGATCTTAGATCCGTGTGAAAGAGTGTCCTGCTGACTAAGCAGCTTTGCACTGAAAACGACTAAGTCCATGAATGTAAGTAGAGCGTTCACGATAAGATAGACGATTAGATCCTGTGGATCACGTGACGCGATAAGATAAGATAAGATCGAAAAAAGTGAACATGTGAAGGGTGAAAAAGTTAGACCCGTAACACTCCTTAGACGTTGGTCTTTTTGTGAGCATCACCTGTAGTGTTGGTAAGGACCTGGCTTGGCCTGAAAGCCCTGGCTTGGACCTGGCCTGACTGGGCCTGTGCCTAGAAAAACCTCAGGCCAGGCCCTTAATGTGGGCCTGGCCTAGGCCAGGGCCTACCATAAAAAAACATGCAAATGATCATTTTGATCATTTATATGTAGCCTGAGAACTCTTGTAATTGTGCCTCTATAGTTGACTCATCTAAAAGCTCCAAAATCTAGCTCAAATCATCTATTCCCTTTTAATAAGTACAATTAATATTTAAAAGTCCAGTCCAGGACCGAACAAAAAACTTGCAACTAGACTGTAGTTACCAGTTGTAATCAGTTGTGGTTAGTCCATTTGGCTAATTTTAGAAAACCAAAAAGACTGGTTGCTAATTCCTCCTGATTTTATCTTATTTTTCCTGACTTTATCTAGCCAGACTTGACTTTGATACTATATTAATATTGAGAGGTGCAATGACATGTTGTTGTGTAATGGACATATCTCAACAGCCCTTGAGCCAAATTACATGTTTCAGGGGTCATTATAAAGCCAGGAGTTAGTACTAAAACCCAATTTCCTATGACTAAGCATGGTACCCATGCATTTATGTGTAAAAAGACTGGTTACAACTGGCTGCTTGAATAAAATACCATTTATATAAGGTTCAGTTTTTTTTAAAGTTTCAGTCCTATTATATCTTATTTGGGTGATTACTAAGATTGGCCTTGGTCCACCTTCCTCCAAAAAAGGCAAAAATCAGAATTTTATACACTAAGTACAATAACATCCATCATAATTAGACTTAGTATGTATATACATGTGAAGGAATGCATTTGAACCCTGGTAATGCACAGACATGCTCCAATTGGCAATATACCAGTGGTGACATGCACCTCAGCAACTTCTGAAAATGGACCCAGCATTAATGTTATATTATATACAAAAGCCAGGGCCTGGGCCCCAGGCTTGGGTCTGAGTGAACCCCAAGCCAAGCCCTAGGCCCTCTAAAGCCCTATATGTGGGCCTGGCCTGGCCTAAATAGGGCCTTAGGCCAGGGCTTCAGGGCCTGAGGCCAGGCCCATGCCAACACTAATCACCTGTTGAGTATCCTTGTTGAACGAGACCCCCCCCTTTGGTACACTTTGTGTAATATTCTTCCATGTTCCTTTCCTTTTAGATAACCTGGTCTGTGCACTCTATTGTCCCTTATATAAACCTATCCCATACCATTTGTAGTTCTCTATTCTTGATCTACGCAATACAAGCGTGTCTTCTTGAGTCACCTTGGAAGCTGCTACTTCACTCCTTGTACTTTGTCCTCAACATAAGTCCTAGAAACCCTAGGCATCTCTGTTGAGCATTATAAGGCTAGCTTCAATCGTCTTCATCCTTGTCTCAAGCATTCCCAACTCTTGGCCTATCTATTCTTGCCTCACTCGCTATCCTTGTAGCTCCCTAGATGTCAGTCTCCTTGTGAGTGTTGCGAACCCTTTCCAATTAAGGTGTTGGGCTGACAATTGTGCACAAAGTCACTTCTACCTTGCAGTGCTCACTAGCACTGGCAGGACAATGAAGTCAAGGAGCTGTAACTTAATCCTACTCCCTGAATGCTATGGCCTTGTTAAGGGCTATTGATGCACCGATGGGCAGCATAAGACAAGTGGAAATAACTGAGGTCTTCAGCCATTTACACTTGCTTTATATATTGTTGCAAGTGTGCGCACAGACCAAGCTGTGCTACAGATAAGAAGTACATATAAGGTAACCAGAGATAAGGGTGTGACTAGGTAAAAGCAAAAGTTGTGTTGGGTGGTATAAATATTGATGTGTGTAAATGAAGTGTGTTCTAGATAGGGTCAGAGTCTAGACTCTGTTACCTGATCTTTCCCACGGTCACATGCTTTGGGTCACATGACAGTCGAAGATTTTGTAATCACATGCTAAGGCCATGTGACTATCAAAAGGTTTGAAAAGTTTGAAGTCCAAAGTAGTAGTTGAGCATAAAAGTACATAGTCTTTAGTGGTGTCTGTAACAGTGAGTGTCACCTAGGGTAGTATCCTTGTTGAGTGAATTCCTTCACATAACAGTGATGAACCAAATTTGAGTCATGATGATGGTGTTGTTAAAACAAGGCCTATACACAACGAAGCACTTTGGGCAGCATTGCTGTTGAAAAACTATACTGAAGAACTTGATGACCCATTTATGCATCAGTTCAAGTCAATATTGGGTGTGTTTGGGAGGAAGACAAGGGTTCTTGATATGCAATGTGCAACAGAAACAAAATTGACTAACTATTTTGGATGTAAATAGTCAATACTATAGCACATGTAGAGTAACCCATACTCTCCGAAAACCCATAGCCCAGACCTATCTTGAGAGGTATGGGTTATAACAGAGTCAACTGTACTCACTCACTGCCCATTCATTGCCCACTTGTTGCCCTTATTACTTTAAGATGCTTTTAAATATTTACTTTTCCTAATCTCTTATATTACCTACAAAACAATTAATTTTTTCAGTCATAGAATATTATCATTATTGTTAATATGAAGGTATGCTTTAAATGATATATTTTCTGACATTTATTATGAAAATATGAAATATAATATTATCATTTCTCTCATCAGGTTCACAAAAGTAATTATTCTGTCATGTCCATGTTGCAAACATGTCACATGACATATCCTATGACACTATCTTTTATCTTATCTTTTCTTTTTTCCAAGTCACATGACTTCTACCAGTTTCAATCATGTGACCATGAGAAGGTCTAGACCCAATCATATGGACTCTTTCCAGGCTCGTAGGGCTAGACCCTTATCTCTTATCTATAACATCATAGTATAGACGGTCTAGGCTATGATGCACACTGACATCATTACCTCTAATCCTTGACATAAGTTATACTTAGCCTACCCTAAAGTACCTGCCCTAAACATAGCCAGTAGGTATATAATCTGAACAAGCACCACCAAGAACTTTAGTCAAGTTCTTGTTGGTTTTCCCCACTGTTCTTTTCTCTAAGCCAGCTTCTGGTGTGATTCAGCCCAAGACTGTATAGTTTTGAGGTCGTTAACATTAGAACTTGACTACTACTCTTGCCTCAACTCACACCTCGTCTTCAGACACCTCTCATCATTACATGCAGCCCCCACTATTAAGGGGATATAGCCAGACTCCAGGCTTAAAGAGATCTCCTTCCACACCTACCTCTTCTCCCGCTCTCTTGAGCACCTTCATTTTATATAGTCCCTGCCACTAGAGGCAGCAAAGTCAAGTAGCCCATAAGGCACTTGAAGTGGTAGCCTCAAGTGGATCTAATGTGTTTTAACACCACCACACACCCCTTTGCTGCTTTTGGCTATATGCCATGTCCATACGAGGCACACTCTTTTTACGAAGTTACCTAGTACCAATGCATGTGCAAGAGTGGACTTGTGCCCACACATTTAGGTAATACCTACACTTTTGAAGGAATTGTCGGAGATTGAGATCCAAGATTCACATACCTGGAGTGATAATAATTCTTGGTACTTTCAATTTTCTGGATGTTCCCCAAGTGGAAAAAGGAGGAGTCCCTTGAGCCTCAGCTTAGGTTCTCTTCAGATCCAAATGACAATCCAATAGTCCCACTTCTGGACATTAGTTATGCATACCCTCACTTCCTTGATTATGTCAAAGGAGAATTATGTTCTCCGACTGCATTCTTAGAAGAACTAGTGGTCACAAGAGAAGGAGCCGAGGAAGCAAGAATTCCAGCTCTTCAATTTCATGAAGCACAACTCATGTATAGATGCCAAGGGGATCTAATCGGTCTCACACAATAAGAACAACCTGCACTTTGACCCGTTCGTATGCCAGTTCCCATCCCCCCTTGTCCAGTCAGAAGACAACAAGCCCCTTACTGCCTTCCCACTCTCTTCACCAGTGCCACCACCTCCTCCCATATCGGATAATCTGGCACAACTTGTCAACAAGCTACGTGCTCAGTTGGTAGAAATGCAAAGAGACCTGTGAGTGGCAAAAGAGATCGCTAATGCAGCCAATCTCACAGTGGCAGGACCGTGAGCTGAGGTAAAAATCACAAAGAAAGTAGAGGCCATACCCAACCCTGGACTTTTTGATGGCTCATACGATAAATTTGACATGTGGTAGATGAAATTATCAGTCTACCTAACTATCAATATGGAAACATTTGTATCCTCCAAGGACAAATGCATTGTGTGCTGGACACACATTGGCTCAAAAGAGCACAAGGACAAGAATGGAGCAGGTACATGGGCCTGAAATCAACTCCTAAAATACATGCCAAAACACACGGTCTTATGGCCAACAAAAGACGAACTCACAGAAATGATGGCCACTCATTTCTGTCCTGGCAATCTCGCAGGTACAGTGGCTGACAAGTTGTTTAAGCTCCGCCAATCCAATGATCAGCAGATAGAAGACTTCCTTATGAAATGGTTGTCTTTATATGAAACAAGCAACTGTGGAGATGCCATGGGCTATTTCCTTTTGGAGAAAAATGTAAAGGAGAAGATCATCCACCGGATCTTCATAAATGAAGAGCAATGAGACATGGTGGAAGAATACATCAAGGTTATTTGAAGGGTTAGGAATGCTGAAGAAGTGTTCGATTACCAAATTGAGAACAACTAGGGGCATGCCTGGGGTAACAACATGCAAAAGGAAAGCTCAAGTGGAGCCCACACCTATGGCGGCCATGGAGAGCCGATGAAGATTGACGCCATAAGCAAATGTGGCAAATGTTTTACTTGTCAGGGTCCTCATCTCACCAAAGACTGTGACAAACCCAAGCGAGAATGCAAGGAATGCAAGTTCCTTGGGGGAGGACATAGCCAACATTGCAGCAAGTTTTGCAGCATCCAAGCTACTAGCTCTGGGGATTCAGACAGTGAAGAAGAGGGCCATTCACATGGCAAAGGAAAGGGAAAGGTGAAGACAGGAGAGTCTAAGCCCGACCCCAAGAAGTCCATAAAAGGAATGGGCTTTGAAAAAATGAAAGTGTTCTTCTACGACATGCAAACATCAGAGATGAAACAATCAGGAAAAGGGTGGTCCACCTAAGTTCTCAGGAAACTCCTGTGGACGTAGCTTCTTTGTCGCCAAGCCCCCATGCTGCTGCTTCAGGGTGGGATTTTAAAAATTCTTTTAGTATACTGGATATGAAATACGGACAAGAGGAAGATACATTCTTTCAATCTCCATCTATGAACAACTATGTAT
Source organism: Baorangia bicolor (assembly GCA_038093395.1). NCBI lineage: Eukaryota > Fungi > Basidiomycota > Agaricomycetes > Boletales > Boletaceae > Baorangia > Baorangia bicolor. The sequence goes on from JBBPSC010000554.1 coordinate 13,727, forward strand.
TATGTACAACTGAGACCGGGAGTCAGATTGAGTCTGACCTTGCTGCACAGGAATGCAGGCTTAATTCAGTCAAGAAAAATAAAGAAAAAAATATTATGTCTTATTTATCTGATGAAACTCCTGAACGGATTCTGATCAGATTTGTTAAATTCAAGAAAGAGATCAACCTGGAAGTTGGGGTTGCAGCCTCAACAACCAAACACCAGATGACCATAACGCATGCCCTACTGGATAGTGGTGCGAACAGTGTTTTCCTTAATGCAACCTGGGCCAAAATGAACAGCATCAGGATTACAAAACTTGACTGACTGATCCTGGTATACAATGTGGACGGAACCAAGAACTCAGCCAGAGACATTACCCATATGGCAGATTTAATCATAGACTACCAAGGACACCATGATAAGTTAGTAGCGGAAGTTACCAACCTTGGTAAGAACCCTTTGATTCTCAGATACACGTGGCTTTCCAAGCACAATCCTGAAATCGACTGGCAGAACAGATTTGTCAAACTCACATGCTGTCTGAGAACATGTTACCTTCTCTCGGATAGATCAGTATTCTTGAGAACCTTAGAAGAAAAGGAACTCAATGATATGTCTTATGTGTACCATACACTAAAATGGATTAGCCGACTCCGGGCAATGGACAAACCAGAAAAGACTCCTGCAGAACTGGTTCCAAAGGAATTCCATGAATGGCTGGACGTGTTTGGGAAGAAAAAATCTGAATGCATGCTGGAACAAAAACCCTGGGATCACGCCATTGACCTAAAGGCAGATTTCAAACCTCAAAAAGGCAAGCTTTATCCCATGTCGGTTACCAAACAAGAAGAGGTATTGGCATTTGTGGATGACCAATTATGAAAGGGTTATATTAGACCCTTCAAATCTCCCCAAATATCGCCAGTATTCTTTATTCCAAAGAAAGATGGAAAGAAGAGAATTGTACAGGATTACCGTTACCTAAATGAAAACACCATAAAAAATAATTATCCACTTCCCCTTATCACACAGCTCATTGACCGACTCAAAGGAGCTAAGCTATTTACAAAAATGGACTTATGTTGGGGATATAACAATGTACACATTAAGGAAGGCAATGAGTGGAAAGCCGCTTTTGTCTGCCACCAAGGTGCTTACAAACCCCTCATTATGTATTTCAGACAATGCAATTCTCTAGCCACATTCCAAGCAACAATGAATGATATCTTTGCTGACATGCCAAAAGTAGTTATAGTATATATAGATGACATACTTATTTTTACGAAAACAGACAATGTGGAAGAACATGATAAAGTTATAAAAGAAGTATTACGTAGATTAAAGGACCATGATTTATTTATTAAACTGGAGAAATGCTTCTTCCATGTTCCCAAAGTAGAATTCCTCAGGATGATCATTATCTCTAATGGGATTGAAATGGAACAGGACAAGATGACAGCTATAAAGGAATGGCCTGAACCAAGGAATGTAAAAGGTGTTTGAAGCTTCATGGGACTGGCGAACTTCTATAGGAGGTTCATCAAGGACTTTAGTCAGGTGGCTAGACCCCTGAATGATTTGACAAAGAAGGACTACCCTTGGCAGTGGTCAGAACATGAACAGCAGGCATTTGATATGCTTAAAGAATGTTTTACCATGGCGCCTGTATTGGCTTACCCTGACAACAACTGTCAGTTCAGGGTCAAATGCAATACATTGGACTTCACAACCAGTACCGTGTTATTGTTATGTGAAGCATACCAAGGGAGTCTTGTTCAACAAGTATACTCATCAGGCGATGTTCATGAAGAGACTGACATCTGAGGAGCTTCAGGGATAATGAGACATGAAGAACAAGGGAAATGTCTAGTGAGATCGACGAGAATGCCCAGGGACACTGGGACTTGTATGAGGATGTCTAGGGTTAATAGGTCTTGGACTAGGAGGAGAGTGTTGACAATGAGTCATACTTGAAGACTAGGGCAAGGACTTATGAGGGGAAGCTTGACTTCCAGGTGACTCAAGAAAGTACACTTGTGTAGCATAGATCAAGAATAGAGAAGATACAAGTGGTACAACATAGGTTCAAGTAGTCAAGAAGAGGGAGCGCACATTGACCAGGCTTACTAAGTGAATGGAAACAGATGGAAGGTTGGAGAACTCGTCATCATAAGAGAGGCAACTGTGGAGTAGGATAAGTCCAAGTGGGGAAATCAAGATAACAGATAAGTAATGGAAATATCAGAAGAGTCAGTGAGGATTAATAAAGTGGAAGAAATAGAAGCTGACTTACCATGCCATGTGCAAGTGACTAAACAAGCAACAACAAGATAGGTAGAACAATGAAGAAGAAAAACTGTAACAACGAAGATCCATCTTCATGAGTAATTTAACTCCCTTGAGCTTGTCAACAAGTTGGGAGATAAGAGGGAGTGGATAATTATTTTTAACTGTGTGCTCATTGAGATAGCAGTAGTCCTGGACCATCACTTCTTTCCATCCTTCTTTGGGACAAAGAACACTGGTGAGGTTTGAGGGGATTTAGAAGGTCTTATGTAACCTGTTACAGTTTTCTTTCTTTCTTCGCCTCATCTTCTTCTCGTCGTACACCGTTCCCTTACCCGTACGTGGCGCGGTCGGTCAGCTTCTATTTCTTCCGCTCTTCTCATCATCCACGCTGACCCTTCCAACCTTACTCTTGTGTCTCTCTTACCTTGAACACTACTCTTTGGACTCGCCTATCTCCTTACCATTT
>JBBPSC010000555.1:0-16460 GCA_038093395.1 Baorangia bicolor
TCAGATAGCACTATACATACATGACGTACCTGATTCGCATCATCTAAAGCGTCCTCCCATAACCCCTGTGCCATATATGCCTTGCTTCGCCCGACTCGAAGGAAACTGTCTTGTGGGAATGCGTGATTGAAGGACAATGCTGCTGAATACCAAATAATTGCATCGTTATGTTGTTGGGCATCCATTGCTGCATCTCCGAAGTGCGCTAGCTTTTCAGCGCTGCGCTGCTTGAAGTCTAATAGAGAATGGTCAAATAAACACCACCTGCATGACACGCACGACTCCTCACCATGAACCCATTTCGCCTGTTCACCACACATGTCTGTTACCCCTGCCAATTCACTGTTCATTTGGTGGAAACACTCAATTGCCTCCGTTCTGCGGTTGGTCATTTCGAGATGTTCGCAGATCGCCCGATAAATGGTGAATCTCGGGGCCATAAACTCAAAATCAATGGAGTATCAAGCCTGCGAGGGGTACCGGAGCAACAGGAAATACTCACGCTGACGGTGGCAACCAAAGCACCTTTCCACGAGCCACCAGTCAATGTCGCTTTCGCCCACTCTCTCAGCAACGGCGTGGGGGTCGTTGAATCGAGGGCTGTGTGAAGTATCGCCGCTTCACCGTCTCGGGGTGCCTTCGAGTCTGCATCACCGTCGCTTCTGGGAGTGGAGAGACATCGGCGGGTGAAATCTGCGGAGACGTTTCGAATGCACGGCAACTCAGCTGGTGGAGCATAAACTCACCAGAAACCCACTCGGTGATGGGTCCGCTCATATAGACCTCTTCATCAACGGTATTTACCATTTTGAGAAGGGATTCGCCTCCCTCCTTCGTGTGACCTGCTGCATACAGGGCTTCACAAAGACGCTGTTGAATCTTGATATCGAGATCATCAAACTTCCAACCAGATATCTGTCAAAGTTAACGAGCGTTATCCACTCGTCACGAGACAGTCAGTAGGAAGCTTACGAAGGAGATGGTAACGAGGCTAGGCCCTGGGTAGGATGGCATTCGGGCACGTGCATCCTGGAATGATTGTATTGCACGTTCAAAATTGTTGCTCTCCATATGCGAGTTGCCAATGAGAAGGTACATATAGGCCTGTGGAAAATATCAGTTGTGGTAGTGACCGTGTGGTAGGGTAGGTGTACGTGCCTGAACCACAGAGTATATTGAGTTGAAGTGCACCGTGGCGATGAGGTCGCCAACGCGTGATACCGCGTCATCGTGCTCCCCAGCCATGAACAGGACGACAGCCTAAGCAAAATAAGCAGCTGAGGGCAACCGTGTTCCACCGTGCACGGAATACACACCTTGATCAAAAGGACAAGGTCCACGCGACCTCGATGACAGTGCCTGAACGCAAGGTCGAACAGCCGACATATCTCGGCCTTTTTCCCCCCACCGATGAGCGCGACACTGTTTGCGATGTAGCCAATGACGGATGGTAGAATCTTGATGGACTTGGAGTTGTGTAGAGTGAGCACAACTGTGTGGGAGAGCAAACGAAGACTCACCTTTTCGGCATCGTCGATCGCTATGTCCCAATGTCGCAAATGCGCTCGTACGAGGGCTCTATTGGCGAGTGCATGATGGTTTGGCTGCCCAGAATTGGTGATTGTTGCCGTCAATGATGCTTCCGTGTCTGCGAGCCAGCCCTTCCAGGAATCGAGTGCGATGTCGCCGATGTCAATCGACGGCACCTGAAAGCCAAAGCGATCAATTTTCATGTCGAACGAAGACCATAGTAAGGTGGATTAACAGTAAAACGATCCCAATACGCTATAGCCCAACAATACACGATACTTACCGTGACCCAGGGTGGATTTTTGATGGTGATTTTCCCGTCCTTTCCACCAATTGCGAGAAAGCAATCGTCTGGTGAGAGTGCGATTGAACATATGCCTTGAATGTGTTGGATGAGACGGAGTTGAGTGTGTGTCGACGTGTCCAAAAACGTGACGGTATGGTTGTCAGAGTATGCGACGAATTCACCGTGCTGTGGTAGGGCAATGCACGATGTGTAGTTGGTATTGGGAGCTGGCCATTTTGAGATTGTTGACCCGGTGGATACTTCGATTTGTTCGATTTTACTATCGGATACGATCAACAGATGTTCGTTTGACCAGAGAAGACCAGTGTTGTAGAACGTGGTGACGTTTACAGGAATGTCCTTGAGCAAACGGCCATCGTTGCTACCCCAGATTCGAACGGATCCCTTTGTGGCTGTCGCGATTCGGTCACCTTGCGGTGAGTATTTCGCTGCTGTCACCCAACCTTTGTGGTGGAGTGGACCAACGACTCTTTGGCAAGTTGCGATGTCCCAGACGGTGGCTGTGCTGTCAATCGATGCGGTGACGAGTCGATTCGAGTCGGGTGAGAAATCGACTCCGGTGACGTCACTGCTCTCCTCGTGGATGAAGACTTTTTCGTATGTTTTTGCGTCCCACACGATCTTGGCTCGCCAAGTCCCCACTGCGATCCATCTGCCATCCTTGGAGACAGCGAGACACCGGACATTCCGCGCTTCCATTGTTGCCATTTGTTTGCCGTCTTCCACTCGCCACACTCGAACCCCCTTATCATCGCCACTCACAATATACTTACCATTCGGTGAGAATGTCACTGCACCTATCGGTTCACCGACGTCGATTTCAGTGAGTGGGGAACACTCTTGTACAACGGTCAGCACCAACGCAGCTCCATCTTGTCAGTACGCACCTGTCATTGTCGGCGACGTGGTTATCAACGAGGGAGTCACAACCAACAAGCTGTGGTCCGTATATGCCTTGTATACACTGCCCTGCTTGATATAGACCAGTGTACACACGCTCCATATCACCTCGTGTTTTCGGCGCTTCCTCACAGATCACCCTCAGGCTGGGCTGCGTTTCCAACGAGGAATCGTTCCTCGGTGACTGTTCCCAAAGTACCCCGTCACGAACACATGGTTACGAACAACTATCTACGAGGTCGACATTCATCTGTTCCATGATACGCCACACTTCACAGTCGATATATCTGCTCCATGAATCCAGGAAAAAGGACCACTTATCCCGCACCTGCTCGTCGTCAACCATCTAGAAATTTCAGGCTACGCGCAACATCAACGATGACTTCAAAGATTCGCCCGCAGTGCTGACGACGGACGCGCACAATGCTGCGCTGGCGCGGCAAGCTCATCCCACCCCATCCCATTTTTCTCGACGCAAGTCCAACACTCGCCCACAATGGGCTTCGCCGAATTTGTTTGACGTTTGCGGCGAGGAACGACCATATGATGTATGGTGAGCATTTTAATGACCTCTTGGGAATGGGACGTTGATACGTGCGTGCAGATATTTCGTCAAGGAAGACTAACTGCCTCGAACACGTTGGGCCAACCTCCTCGAGATTTCTACAACAATGTCCCCAAGACGCGCGAAGAGACATGGTCAACCCAAGTCATAGTCGAGTTCTGTAACTCCCTTTCTTCATGCTTGATACCCGTGTGCCGTTTACCTTTCCCTGATCAATGGTGGTACGCATGGAACCTAGAAGACAGAATACTATCGACGATCGACATATCCAGCAGGTGGTTGATGTTCATCGGCAAGGAACGGTGGACCTTGGTTGCCTCTCAGTTGTTTTTTTTTGCTTAGGAGGTCGTCCTGTTCATGGCCGGAGAGCACGACGATACGGTATCGCCCATTTGCGACCTCGTTGCTATGGTGCACTTCAACTCGATATGCTGCGTGGGGTATGTGCACATACACTACCACACGGCAAATATCACCTTGTACCCTTTCCTTGGCAACTTGCATACGGAGAGCAATAACTTTGAATGTGCAGGACGATCATTCGAGGATGCACGTGCCCAAATGCCATGCTGCGTGGAGCCTGTTTTTAAGCTGGATGATCTTGTCATGTCAATTCAACAGCGTCTTTGTGGTGCCCCTGTATTCAGCGGGTCACTCGTTTGGAGGTCAGATATGAATGTCTCGAGACAATCGACCACATAACGAACACTAGCGAACGTAGATAATGGAAGTGTGCTCGCGAACAGTCATGGTGGGGAACAGCCAGTGGTAGTTGGTAGCTCTCTTAGAGTCCCTACGCGTTTTGCGATATTCAAAGCTTGTCTAAACCCTGTAAGATAATACTTGATATACTTATGGTCAACAAGTATACTATTGAGAGATATTTCAAGTTTTATCTACTTTTTCTGAAGTTTTGATCAGTTTCAGTCGTTTAAACCAGGTTTAAACTTCAAGCATGGCACGCCGGCGAAACTGAATAATTTACTGCAAGTTAAAATACACATTTAGCTAAGTACTAGTCCGTGCATGAGTCAGCGAGGCGGCGCGTTTCTGTTGCCTCCCCACCGAGCCGTAGCCCTAGCCTATAGCTACTCAATCTCATTCTTTCTCGCACACACGCACCACTCCCTTTTCTCCTAGACACTCCCATCCCTCAGAAGAACTTCTTTCCCTTTGTCCGTTGCCCATCGCTACACCCTGGGTTACGCGACAGTGCCTGCTCGGTGGACCCACACTCGCAGCTCGCTCGCCCCGAAGGGCTCTAGTGCCTCGGGCCGGAAAGCCTAACGGCTTTCGCCCATCCCACACAGTATCATAGCTACGCCTCACCATATGTATATATTCATACACTTCTTTCTGTCCACCAGAGCGCTCGAAATTCACGGAGCGTCTGCTATGGATCTGGTATCCTGTAGCTGCACTTCCGGCAAGCATCGAGCTTCAAGTTGGCCGTTAGATGTGACTGTACCACGACGGTGATTGGCCCCGTCTCCATCAGTGATAGTACAACCTAGGAACCCCGATCCACAAAAGGACGTCTCGAGACAAGAAATTTAGAAGCGTACAGTTCAAGTTACTTTTAACCGGCGATATAGACAACAGCGAGCTTGTGAAGAAGGTTACCTTCAAGAGCATACAGGCCACGATATCACATTCCGACGTGCGCTGGGCGCACGTTCTCAAACGTTTATCAAAGCAGTGGCTAGAATCTCTGAAAGCAATACAGCGGAAGCGTATAGCCTGTAGTGAGTGGGTCTCGTGTACCTGATGAATGCCATCAAAGCACGTCAAGCGTGCATACACTGTCTACCAGTTTCTTCAATATTGTAGGCGTGATCTCCTCTACCTGGACGGTGATCAGACTCTCTGTAGCGACCCTGTTGTATGCTGCCACGTTTCCGCAGTTCGGTGTGAGCAATAGTGCGCCGAATGGTTGTTTCAGTCGGGCGATGAGTCGGAGAGCTCGCATCTGCTTGTCCGTCTGCAACATAGACGAAGGGGGTCGAAGAGCTGTCGAGTCTCGAGGGAGTGTGGCGGGTCGTCCACTAAACGGCCGCCCAAACCGCGTTGGTGGTGTTTGCTTTGCCGTCGATGTGATATCGGATGGGCCAGGGAATGACGGCAACTTGCCTATCGTAGAAGACAGGTCGTCTGTGCTCTCCTCAGTTATTGTCTCTGCTACACTTCCAACAGGTTGTTGGTCGAGGAGAAAGTCAATCCAAGGGTGAACGAGGTAAAGGGAATCGAATCGGGAGAGATCCTCTCCGGTCTTGATCTCCACAATTCCCAACGCAGCTGTTTGGGCACGAAAAACGCGTTCCAACCTGCTCCGAGAAGCCGATATTTGCCCGAGTTTGAAAGTAATGCATGGAAGCTTCATCCGCTGTCCTGCAAATAGTGGTACGGGGAGCTCGTTGAGTCTGTCATACAACTCCATGACCAAGGAGGAGTCGAGTGGAGGGGCCTGCAATTTCGCAGTGATCACGTCCATTTTAGCATCATCAATGGACCGTGGAATGTGTGATGTCGGCAGCTGACTGAATACCGAGATATCGGCAGGAAGGCAGCTGTTGAAGCTGCCAGGTCTCCCTGTCCACGCAAGGATGCTCGTGCCTCCCGAGCTCGCGAGTAGCTGTACAAAGAGTCGCCCAAGCGCCTTGTCACCCTCACCATATACAACCGGCAAGGAGATAGAGAATATCCCGAGCAACGAGTAGGCCGCATCTTCAACCCGTGTCGTTTCACGTGTCGAAGCCAGACGAAGCTTCTCCCGCATGTCATCCAATCCTGGTCGGAGGGCAGTCAAGAGTTGTGCTGAGACACCTGTCACCTCCTCCATCTCCGAGATGATCTCAGGCGACTCCTTGTGGTTGTACATATCAAGGTTCAGGTATGGGGTCCAGTCCTCAGTGTAGAATCGGACCACCTTCGAGGCATGATATTCCTGGAATGTCCACGCCCGAGTGTTCCATACGCTTTTCACCAGATCCCCGCGCTGCGACAGAGGGCCAACGCCACGGAGAAAAACAATCGTCACGGCAGAGCCCTCGTACCACTTGAACATCGCAACCAGGGCTTCTTGGAGCACAAAGTGATTTGTTTTGTCGATACAACACGTATCGCTCCATGCCCAATTGTATCCGGCGTCCCGCACGATCTTGCAGAACATTTGGAGCTTGTCGTGAGTGAGAGACTCCTCGAGATCATACACAACAATGTGGATCACTTTCTCGAACAGAGGTTCGTTGTCTTCCCACTTGTGCGAGAGCATTGCATAACGGTAGTACTCCGTAACTTCGTGTTCAATCCGGGCGTGATCAATGTGTGTCGTCATGGAGGAGACCAACCTCCCAAAGACCGGTTGAGACTCGAATGAGGATGCTTGTGCAGATTTGTCGAGAAGACGACCTGAGTGGGTGTTGATGAGCACTAGCGGGGAGTCACGGATAGCATTCTGAATGGCCGCGCGAATCGTTTCTTTCGTCTGTGCTGGGTGGACGTACTTCCGAGAACGCTCTACGAGAGAAGATCAATAGACAAACATCAGACAATGTCGTAACCCGCACCACGAATCTCTGGATCAGATGACTGCGACATCTTCGAGAGCATCGTTTCCAATGCATCTATCGCATTACTATAACATCCCGCACCACGTAAGGCTGTATGCTTCCTCTCATAGCCCAATGGAGACGACGGATCGAGCTTGATCACCTGATGGTTCTCCATTAACAAGGACGAACCTGGACAAGAATGGAACGTGGTACATACTTCATTTGCGTCATTTAACGCGTCCTTCCACAAGCCCATTATGGCGCGTGCCTTGCTTCGCTTGAAAAATAGGGCTTGTGCGCGAGTGAGGCGGCGAGCGGGGTTCAGCGACAGTGCAGCCGAATAATGGGAGATGGCTTCGTCATATTGCTGAGCGTTCATCGCAGAATCTCCAAGGTCCTCTAATTTCCCACAGCAACGAGATTTGAAGTCTGACAGACAACGGTTACGTAGGTGTCGCCTCTGTGGCATACGCGATCACTCACCGCGAATCCATTTCGCCTGCTCGCCTTCGGTCCTCTGTGTCAATTCACTTTCCATTTCGTGGAAACACTCGGTCGCGTCCGTTACGCGGTCGACCATTTCAAGGCGTTCACATAAGGCTTGATATATCATGAATTTCGGCACCTTGAACTTGAAATCAAAATGTCAATTTCACGATACATGGAAATAGAGGAATACACTCACACCGCCAGCAGTTTTTAAGGCATTCCTCCACAACCCATCTGTCAGTGTTACTTTTGCCCACTCCATCAGTACCCTCTCGTAGCCCCATGGAGACGACGGATCGAACGTGATCACCTGATGATTCTGCGTCGACATGATTAGACCTGCATGAGACAGATATGATGTACCTGATCCATATCATGTAAAGCGTCCTCCCATAACCTTTTTGCCATATATATCTTACTTCGCTTGCGGAAAATGTGTTGTGGGACGGCTGGATTGAGGGACAATGCGGCTGAGTACAAAGTAATTGCGTCGTCGTGTTGCGGGGCATCAGCCGCTGCATCTCCAAGGTGTTCCAGATTTTCAGCACAGCGCCGCTTGAAGTCTGAAGGAGATCGATCAGATAAACGCTCCCTGTAGCGGCATGCATGACCACTCACCTACAGCCCATTTTACCTGCTCACCATGTGCGGTTGTCTCCCCTGCCAATTCGGTGTTCATTTGGTGGAAACATTCAATTGCCTCCACTCTACGGTTGGCCGTTTCGAGATGTTCGCAGATAGCTCGATAAATGGTGAATCTCGGGGCCATAAACTGCAAACCAATGGAGTGTCAAGCCTACGAAGGTACCAAAGTAAAAGGAGATACTCACGCTAACAGTGGCAACTAAAGCATCTTTCCACGACCCACCGGCCAATGTCGCTTTCGCCCACTCTCTCAATAATGGCGTGGGGGTCGATGAATTGAGCATTGCACGAAGCATCGTCGCCTCATCATATCTGCGTGCCTTCAGGGCTGCGTCGCCATCGCTTTCGGGAGAGGAGAGACATCGGTACGTGAAATCTGCGGAGACGTTTCGAATGCACGGCAACCAAACTGGTGGAACATGAACTCACTAGAAACCCACTTGGTGATGGGTCCGCTCATATAGACCTCACCGTCAAAGGTATTTACCATTCTGAGAAGGGATTCGCCTCCCTCCTCCGTGCGACCTGCTCTATACAGGGCTTCACAAAGACGTTGTCGAATTGTGATGCCGAGATCATCAAACTTCCATCCAGATATCTATCAAAACCAACGAACATTGATCCACACGTCGCGAGACAGTCGGAAGAAAGCTTACCAATGAAATAGAAAAAATACCAGGCCCCACGTAGCACGGCATCCGAGCACGCGCATTCTCGAATAATTGCATTGCACATTCAAAATTGTTGCTCTCCATATGTGAGTTCCCAAGGATAAGGTACATATACGCCTGTAGAAACATCAATTGTCATAGTTGCAGTGTGGTAGCGCATGTGCACGTGCCTGAACCACGGAGTATATTGAGTTGAAATGTACAGTAGCGATAAGGTTGCCAACGCGCGATACCGCATCATCGTGCTCTCCAGCCATGAACAGGACGACAGCCTGAGCGACATAAGCAGATAATTGGCAACCAATTTACACTGCACGCAGAATACGCACCTTGATCAGAAGGAGAAGATCCACGTGATTCGGATGACAGTGCCTGAACGCGAAGTCGAACAGCTGACAGCCCTCCGCCTTTTTTCCTCCGCCGATGAGTGCGACACTCTTTGTGATGTAGCCAATGACGGATGGTCGGATCTTGATGGACTTGGAGCAATTTAGAGTGAGTACAACCATGTGGGAGAGCAAACGAGGACTCACCTTTTCAGCATCGTCGATCGCAACGTCCCAATGTCGCAAATGCGCTCGTACGAGGGCTCTGTTGGCGAATGCGTGATGGCTTGGGTGCCCAGAATTTGAGATTGTTGCCGTCAATGATGCTTCCGTGTCTGCGAGCCGGCCCTGCTTCCAGTAATCGAGTGCAGTGTCGCTGATGTCAATGAATGGTACCTAAGAGACAAAGCAATCAGTTTGGATAAGGCCAAAGTAAGGTGGATTGGCAGTAAAACGATTCCGATATGCCATAATCCAACAATGCACGATACTTACTGTGATGCAGGATATACTTTCAATAGTGATTTTCCCGTTTTCGCCACTAATTGCGAGAAAGCGGTCGTCCGGTGAGAGTGCGATTGAACGTATGTCTTGAGCGTGTTTGATCAGTCCGAGCTGTGTACGTGTCGCCGTGTCCCAAAACGTGACGGTACGGTTTGCAGAGTATGCAACGAATTCCCCATGTTGCGGTAGGGCAATGCACGAGAAGTGATTGGTATCGGAAACTGGCCATTCCGAGATCGTCGACCCGGTGGATGCGTCGATTTTCTTGATTTTATTGTCGGATATGAAAAAAAAGTGGTTGTTTGACCAAAGGAGAGCAGTGTTGAACCACGATGTTACTTTTACTTTGATGTTCACGAGCAAGCGGCCATCGCTGCTGTCGTAGACTCGAACAGAATTCTGAGTGGCTGTCGCGATCCGACGACCTTGCGGCGAGTATTTCGCTGCTCTCACCCAACCTTCGTGGTGGAGCGGACCAACGACTTGTTGGCGAGTTGGGATGTCCCAGATGGTGGCTGTGCGGCTATCCGACGCAACGACAAGTCGAGTCGAGTCGGGTGAGAAATCGACGGCATTGACGTCATTCTTCATCCTGTGGGTGAAGACTTGTTTGTATGTCTTTGCGTCCCACATGATCACGTCGCCTCGGGCTGTCCCCGCTGCAATCCATCTGCCATCCTTCGAGGCAGCGAGACAGTGGACAATCCCTGCTGCCATCGCTGCCATTTGCTTGCCGTCTGCCACGCGCCACACTCGAGCTCCTTCACGCTCGCCGCTCACGAGATGCTCGCCGTTCGCTGCAAATATCACCGCCCGTATTGTGGTGCTGTTGTCGACTTCAATGAGCGGCGAACGCTCTGTTCAACGATCAGCATCAACGCAACTCCATTTTGTCAATACGCACCGGTCATTCTCGACGACGTGGTCATCAGCGACACAACCCAGCAGAGCAATGGAGAGAGTCAACGAACAAGCTGTGGTGCTGTATACCTTCTTCGCATTTTATACACCCTTCCTTGATATAGTCTAGTGTACACACGCTCCATCACGCTGTGTTTTCAGCGCTTGCTCACACCCAGATCAACCTCGGGCTGCGTTTCCGACGAGGAATCGTTCCTCCAGGTATGTTCCCAGTGCACCGTGTCACGGACACGTGGCTACGAACAACTATCTGCGAGGTCGACGTGTCGTTACCCGTTCCATGATACGCCACACTTCATCATAGTAGATATATCTGCTCGACGAATTCAAGAAAAAGGACCTCTTATCCCGCACAACATCACGGGCTGCCACTGGCTCCTGCGTCCAGGTGGGCGAGATAGCGAATATTCCGCTCCGCGAAGCAGACATGGTAGTCAATCGTACATGTTCGGCATGGTCATCATGCTGCTCAACCCCATCGGGCTCGCGGGCAGATTGTTGGACTGATCTCACCCCCACGAGAGACGTATACCTTAATCCGTTTCCCTTATGCTCAACGCGTAGCCCCATCCTGCAGAATGAACCACCTTGATCACTCGTAACTCATCCCACCTCTTGTCTATTTCCTGCACCCCTACGTCCACGTAGGTGAGGTATGTACCGCACATCCCAGCGAAGCGGGCGTATGGCCACGACCAGTGTCCATGCACCGGTCCGCCCAAGTTCAGTAACGTATTCCCAATTCGTCAGTACCACAGCTTTCCCCATTTGCTTATCATACAGCCTCTCAACCCCCGCAGAATGGTTAGTTTATCCCACCATTGGATGACTTCCGGTGGGCTTTCTGAATGACATTCATTCCTAGGGTGTCCACCGGATGACCATACACCAGTTGTCTTATTTCTCATCGACCAAATTTTCCGGGACACGCACTCCACAACGACGCGTAAATTGACTTTATAATTGAGCCATTTTGATGTTACGGCAGCTTTGCTTTCGTTCGGCAGGATGTTGCTTCGCGGTTGAACGTCCCGCTGGTTTGCGTTGCTACTGTCGCTATCTCAACACGCGCGGCCGGTCCAAGGAGGAAGCAGGAAGGGGGAGGTCTTATCTTGTCTCGGAGCAACAAGGTATGGAAATGTAACACCTACTTCACGCCGCTGCTATTCCTCCTCTCACACGGCTCCATCATGCTCATTCTTGCGCCGCCTCTTCGTCCGTATCGCGAAATCCGGTTCCAAAACAATTTTTTACCCAGTGATACAGTGAGAGAGCCGAAAGGATTAGGGGTTCAGGGTGTGGTGTGAATACAAAGTGTACCTTTTTCGGCGACAAGGTCGATGCCTTCCCCGACCTGTTGTGGTTCCTCGAGTGCAAACTCGCTCGAGGCCAGCTCCATGCTAGTCAGACTGAGTCGTAGTATTGTCCTTCGGTGTCCGATACAAAGCCATCACAATGTACCGATTCCTGGCTGCCGGAGTCGGCTTTGACCCGTGTGAAGTGGGACTCTTTCATGTCTGATTGACACTGATTTACCCTTTGGCGATGTTATGCTCACTGTCAACCATCCAGAAATTTCAGGCTGTCAATAAAATATTCGCTCATGGCGTTGTCAACGGACACACAGGATGCTACGCTGACGCGGAAAGTTTATCCACCCCTTTCTCATTTTCACCCGTGCCCTTAAACAGCTCAATGCAAGTCCAAGACTCGCGTTCAACCGCATTTGGTTGAAGTTTGCGGGGAGGAGTGTACGGTGAGCACTTCACTCACCCTCGCGCCTACTTCAATGTCCCCTCGGGAATGGAACATTGAATACGTGCGTGTAGACATCTCGTCAAGGAGAACTGTCTTGAATACATTGGGCCAACTCCCGCCTCGAGATTGCAATCAGCAACTTGCCAAAGACGCGAAAAGACCTGGTCAACCCAAGTCATAGTCCAGCTTCGTATGTCCCTTTTTTTTCACGCTTTACGCTCGCGTACCGATTGCCTTTCCCTGATCTGCGGTGGTACGCATGGCACCTAGAAGACGGAATGCTATCGACGACCGACATATCCAGCAGGTGGTTGATGACCATCGGCAAGGAACGGTGGAACTGGTTACTGCTCAGCTGCTACGGATGCTAGCGAGTGTTCCCGCCAAATGGTGTACGAATCGGTAGAGCAGACAAATGTGCATGAGGAACGTTGAGCGGGCAGAATGGGCGCTTGGTGAGCGGTCTTGCATACCATGATGTGGGTGTCGCTGATTATGTGATCATTGTATGTTCGACATCAAACGTTGTTGCTATAGGGCCTCGGGAGGTACTGCGATGGGCGCTGAACAACATGGTGATGGCCCATCGATCTGATCGCACCACCGGGTCTCTTCGGCAAGCGAAGCAATTGTAGCCCAGGGTTTGTGGGCGTACAGCGTGTACGAGTGCACATAATGTAACGGGGGACGAAATCATGATGGCCGTGACAAAGGTGGTGAATGAAGTTTACTAAGGTGCGAGATAAGTAGGGCGGTGGTGAGCATCACTACGCCAGTCCACACATGACCTAAAAAGCCATGACAACAAGGGGTCACATTCTGACGCACACCGGACACGCTCCCGAACGTTCATCAAAGCAATGGCCAGAGGCTCTGAAAGCAATACAGGGGAAGCGTATAGGCTGTAGTGAGTTGGTATCGTGTAATTGATGAAAGCCGTCAAAGCACGTCCAGCGTGCGCACGCTGTCCACCAATTTGTTCAATATTGTAGGGGTGATCTCCTCTACCTGGACAGTGATCAGACACTCTGCAGCAACCCTTTTGTATGCTGACACGTTTCCGGGGTCCGGTGTGAGCAACAGCGCACCGAATGGTTGCCTCAATCGGGCAATGAGTCGAAGGGCTCGGATCTGCTTGTCCGAATGCAATATAGACGAAGGGGGTCGGAGAGACGCGGCATCTCGAGGGGGTGTAACGGGCCGTCCACCAAATGGCCGCCCAAGGCGAGCAACGAGCCGCGCCGCCCGTGTTTGCTTGGCCGCCGATGTGATATTGGACAGGCCAGAGAATGATGGCAACTCGCCGATCGAGGACGACAGGTCGTCTGTACTCTCCTCGGTTATTATCTCTGCTACACTTCCAACAGGCTGTTGGTCGAGGAGAAAGTCAATCCAAGGGTGAATGAGGTAAAGGGAATCGAATTGGGTGAGATTCTCTGTGGTCCTGATCTCCACAATTCCCAACGCAGCTGTTTGGGCACGAAAAACACGTTCCGACCTGCTCCGAGAAGTCGATATTGGCCCTAGTTTGAAAGTAATGCACGGAAGCTTCATCCGCTGTGCTGCGAATAATGGTACAGGGAGCTCGTCGAGTCGGTCGTACAACTTCATGACCAAAGCGGAATTGAGTGAAGAGGTTCGCAAATTCGCAGTGATCACATCCATTTCAGCATCTTCAATGGCCGGTGGAATGTGTGATGTTGGCAGCTGACTGAATACAGTGATATCAGCAGGGAGGCAGCTGTTCAAGCTGCCAGACCTCCCTGTCCATGCAAGGATGCTCGTATCTCCCGAGCTTGTGAGTAGCTGTACCAAGAGTCGCCCAAGCGCCTTGTCCCCTTCACCATATACAACTGGCAATGAGATAGAGAATATTCCGAGCAACGAGTAGGCAGCATCCTCGACCCGTGTCGTCTGGCGTGCCGAAGCCAGACGAAGCTTCTCACGTATGTCATCCAAACCTGGTCGGAGTGCCATCAAGGCTCGTGCCGAGACCCCTGTTGCCTCCTCCATCTCCGAGATGATCTCGGGCGACTCCTTGTGGTTAGGAATGTCGAGGTTCAGGTATAGCGTCCAGTCCTCAGTATAGAATCGAACTACCTTCGAGGCATGATATTCCTGGAATGTCCAGGCACGGGTATTCCATATACTCTTCATCAGATCACCGCGCTGCGACGGAGAGCTAACGTCACGGAGAAGAACGATTGTCAAGGCGGAACCCTGGTACCACTTAAACATCGTGACCAGCGCTTCCTGGAGCACAAGGTGATCTGCTTTGTTGATACAACACGTGTCGCTCCACGCCCAATTGAATCCAGCGTCCCGCACGATCTTGCAGAACATTTGGAGCTTGTCGTGAGTGAGAGATTCCTCGAGATCATACACCACAATGTGGATCACTTTCTCGAACAGAGGTTCGTTGTCTTCCCACTTGTGCGAAAACGTCGCATAACGGTAGTACTCCGCAACTTCGTGGTCAATGCGGGCCTGATCGATGTGTGTCGTCATAGAGGAGACCAACTCCCAAAAGACTGGTTGTGATTCGAATGAGGATGCTTGCTCAGATTTGTCGAGAAGACGACCGGAGTGGGTGTTAATAAGCACTAGTGGGGAGTCACGAATGGCATTCTCGATGGCCGCGCGAATTGTTGCTTTTGTCTGTGTTGGGTTGACGTACCCCCGAGAACGCTCTACAAGAGAAGATCAATAGATAATCATCACCACGATGTACTGACCCGCACCACGAATCTCTGTGTCAGATGACTGCGACATCTTCGAGAGCATCGTCTCGAATGCATCTGTTGCATCACTATAACATCCTGCACCACGTAAGGCTGTATGCTTCCTCTCATAGCCCAATGGAGACGACGGATCGAGCTTGATTACCTGATGATTCTCCATTAACAAGGATGAGCTTGGAGAAGAATGAATTGTGGTACCTCATTCGCATCATTTAACGCGTCCTTCCACAATCCCATTGCGGCGCGTGCCTTGCTTCGCTTGACAAACAGGACTGGTGGGGGAGTGGGGTTGAGGGACAGTGTAGCCGAATAATGGGAGATAGCTTCTTCATATCGCCGAGCGTTCATTGCGGTATCTCCAAGGTCCGCTAACTTCCCGCAGCAACGAAATTTGAAGTCTGACAGACAACGGTCACGTAGGTGTCGCCTGTGTGACATACGCGATCACTCACCGAGAATCCACTTCGCCTGCTCGCCTTCGATCTCCTGTGCCAATTCACTTGCCATGTCGTAGCAACACTCGGTCGCATCCGTCACGCGGTCGACCATTTCGAGATGTTCACATAAAGCCCGATATATCACGAATTTCGGCACCTCGAACTTGAAATCAAAATATCAATTTCACGACACATGGAAACAGAAGAACACACTCACACCGCCGGCAGTTTTTAAGGCATTCCTCCACAACCCATCTGTCAGTGTTACCTTTGCCCACTCCATCAGTACCCTCTCATAGCCCCATAGAGACGAGGGATCAAGCGTTATCACCTAATGATTCTGCGTCGACAAGACCAGACCAGCATAAGACAGATATGACGCACCTGATTAGTATCGTGCAAAGCGTCCTTCCATAACCCCTTTGCAATATATGCCTTGCTTCGCCCGAGGAAAATATCTTGTGGGTCGGCGGGATTAAGGGATAATGCTGCTGAATACCAAGTAATTGCATCGTCGTGTTGTTGGGCATCCGCTGCTGCACATGCGAGTGTCCCAGATCTTCAATGCAGCGCAACTCGAAGTCTGAAGGAGATCGATGACATAAACACTGTCTGTGGCGCCATGCGTGACCACTCACCTACAGCCCATTTTGCCTGCTCATCATGTGTGGTTGTCTCCTCTGCCAATTCGGTGTTCATTTGGTGGAAACACTCAATTGCTTCCGCTCTGCGGTTGGCCATTTCGAGATGCTCGCAGATAGCCCGATAAATGGTGAATCTCGGCACCATAAACTGCGAACCAATGGAGTGTCAAGCCTACGAGGGGTACCGATCAAAAGGAGATACTCACGCTGGCAGTAGCAACCAAAGCATCTTCCCACGACCCACCGGCCAATGTCGCTTTCGCCCACTCTCTCAAGAGCGGTGTGGGGGTCAGTGAATTGAGAGTTAGGTGAAATATCGCCGCTCCACTGGGCCGGCCTGCCTTCGAAGTTGCATCACCATCGTTTTCGGGAGCAGAGAGACACCGGTGGGTGAAATCTGCGGAGAAGTTCGAATGCACGCCAACCAAACCGAGGGAGCATAAACTCACCGGAAACCCATTCGGTGATGGG
>JBBPSC010000556.1:0-16459 GCA_038093395.1 Baorangia bicolor
GTGCAGAGTGCAGTAGTCCTAGTCACATACCCAAGTAGCAAACGTGTTTCAGATGTTGGGTGGTCTTTCTTGGTTTGCGGTGCCCTGGGCTTTTGGTTCTTGTCTCGGTCTGAGTGCCAGGGCGCTGCTTAACAACGTGAGATCTGTTTGGTGAATGCGCTCCATCACTGACGTCAAATGCTGTTCCAGCCAAGCTTTCCGACTTATCCTTCCCCGCTGTCGCCGATTCAGACGAGCGCAGGGCTCGCTGCACCGGCAGCAGCGATTGTCCTCATGGGAAAGGGAGGCGCAATTGCTATTCTGCTCGTTGTCTTGTGAGTGAAAAATCACCCTTGTGAATGGGTTACTCAACCCCATCTAGTATGGCAGTCACGTCTGCTGCAAGTGCTGAACTCATCGGGGTATCGAGTCTCTTGTGAGTGTAGTAATTTAAAAATGTGGTACACGCTGCTCACTGTTCTCGGTACGCTGGCAGTTCATACGAGTATGAACCCAAATACCTTTTTTTTCCCGCTCTCGTTGATTCTGACCTGTGCTAGTATATATCGAACGTATTTCAGACCAAAGGCAACGGGTGATGAGATCGTCAGGGTATCCCACTATTTCATCTGCTTCTGGGCTGTTTGGATGGGCTGTTGGGCTTCCATTGTATGGCGTTTTAATCTTCGATTGCGCAGAAGTTGACGCACGTTTCTAGCTTAACGCCGGAAACATCAACCTAGGATGGGTGAGATTTGTATTGGCGCTACCAAGGTTCGCGCTGACGACGTTCTACTTAGCTCTATTATGTACAGTAAGATCGTCCTCATTCCCCGCAAGCGCAGCTAAACCCTTCTAGGGGTGTAATCCTCAGCCCTGCGGTCATACCGATCACGCTTACAATCTCGTGGTCTAAACTGACGCGTGCAGGTGTACTATGTGGGGCGATAGGCGGGGCCTGTCTAGGAATGTTGGCATGGATGATCGGTTGCTGGAAGATATTTGGTACGTTTGGGTGTTAATTCCACGATCCGGACCCGGACCATTCACGGAATGCGACAGGACAAATTAACATCCCCAATCTTGCGGAGCCATATTCTGCTGTTTGCAGTGGACTTACAGGATTTCTCTTCTCGGGAATACTTACCGTATCCGTGTCTCTGATGAGTAGGTTGGATGCCAAGCTAGAACGTTATGTTTCTGAAGCGGCGGTACAGACCCAGCGGATTATGACTTTTCCGGAACGCGCGCGATTGCAATGTTGGATGATCACACTGATGATGAACACGTGCACGAAGAGTCGGAACGCAGCTCCAAGAAGGGAGGTGCATCTCCCGACCTCGAGAAACAGTCGAAAAAAGACTCTTTGAGTGATCCGGATGGTGCATCAAAAGACGAAGAACAGCGAATGGCGTCACTCAAACGTGTCTTCAAGAAGGCACTCATCTACTCGACCATCTTTGCGGTTATAGTGATTATCATCGGTAGGTTCTTCCATCCTAGAATGATAATGATTTCGCGTTAACGTTCTGTCAGTGCCCTTGCCGATGTTTTTCTCGCACTACGTATTCAGTCGGAAGTTTTACACGTTCTGGACTGCCTGTTCGATGTACGTTCCGCTTATTTCTCGTCCACGTTGCTTGGGGTGGTCCGTTGATCCTGATGTCACAGCATCTGGGCGTTCGCGAGTGGAACGTTTTGCATTATCTTACCGTTGTGGGAGTCTCGCAAGGAGATGGCGATGATATTGAAGGCGGCATATCGTGCTATCACTGGAACACCTTCGATATAATCAAGTTCCCATTGTCAGGAGTTCTAAACTATGAGTCCCGAGACAATAGGGACAATAGAGAACGTCGTCTCAAATAAACATGTTTC
Source organism: Baorangia bicolor (assembly GCA_038093395.1). Classification (NCBI taxonomy): domain Eukaryota; kingdom Fungi; phylum Basidiomycota; class Agaricomycetes; order Boletales; family Boletaceae; genus Baorangia; species Baorangia bicolor. The sequence goes on from JBBPSC010000556.1 coordinate 1,858, forward strand.
TCACGTTACAGCTTGCGCAACGTTTCGGGCTGTTCTTATTGTCTGTGCGGGTCCGTGGCTCGGTAGTTTTCTGGGAGAATGAGACCATATCGGGCAAGTGTCGGTGTCGATTTCCTTTTCAAGGCATGACTGCACAAGGCTGGCGTGATGGCATGACCCGCCGCGTCCCTCCCACTCTTTTGTCTTTGACCAACTGGGCCATGGCTGCAATAGCCGCACGCCACTCGTGGGGCAGAATGGAACGTATTTATGATGCAGTCTCCACAACAGCCAGCTTTAGCCCGGTTGCAGGTCACCCCACCATACTCGCATCACTCCACGATCACACTCAGACATGAGTCCTCTTTCCAATATCTGGGCGCCAAACCATGGCGGCTCGACCACACGCATACCCGCTGAGGACCTGCAACTACGCATGCAGGTTTCCAGGGAGTCAGAAGCAACCGCGACCCCTACCCTTGATTCGAGAACGAGCAGTACACCCACACTACCACCACCCCCTTCGCATCACTCGCAGAGGCAACTGAATGACGATGCGCTGGGTGATTTCTTTGGGGGGCGGGGCCATCGTACGCGGACACAACATCGCGCACCTCCTCCTTATTCACCAGACTGGGATGGCGAAAAACTTCCTGGGTACACCACATCCCCCAATTTCGAGGTGGAAACGGTTGCGCGACACCTGTTCAAATATGGATTCTGTACGTTGATCTCTCTGCATCAGGCGATCACTACCCTTGCTCACTATCTCGTTTGATCTCTAGTCTTCCCTCTCTTTTGGGCCGTCGGCGTCTACTTTTTGTTTGCACCGATACGCGTGTCTGCAGATTGGGAGTCGGACAAGACGGAAGAGGAAAAGGAGAAGATGCTCTCCGAGATGAGAGAAACGGAGGTCAAATGGGCCAAGCGCTGCCTATGGGCTCTCCTCTCGTTCTTCGTGTGTCTCGTTATTCTGATTGTCGCAGTGGTGGTCTCGAGGCACTGAGGTGGCTGGTCCTCTCACTTACTTTTTTCCTTGATGGGCCTTGGACATGACGTCGCTTTTATTGGCGGTTTGATTTCACGATTGAAAATGTACGTTACATTGTTTGCATCTTTTGCGTGCACATTACATTAAACTTATGTTGTATCTACATCTCCTGGTAACAATATCTCTTGTGATCTGAGCCAGCTTGCGATCAAGACCCGATGTTCGATTAACTTCGATACATACATCGCGCAGTTGTACATCCCTGTGTATGTGCATTACTGGCACGTGACGTTCACCGCGGGAGTCCCTTACATAACCTACTATACGAACCTCCACACATTCCCAATCGAACGACCATCTTCTGTGTCCATCTCACTGTGAACTAGTTACTTCTGAGAGACATTCTCAGCGTGGAGCCCCTTTATCTCCACACCACATCGTTTGCTCGAGGTCCGATCAGCCCACAGGTGAGAACATCCACACCACGATGGTAAACTGTAAGCAAGTGTACCCCACAACGACGCTTCTGAAACCAGACCATCCTCATGTCTGCCACCAGTCGCCGAACTGAAAGCCAAGGCCGAGAAAGCCAAAGATGCCAGCGTCACCAAGATGACGAACACGCGCGACCGGTATTCCAGCGTACCCTCCTCCAAGACCACCTGGGATCCCAACTGGAAACGGGCACCTCCACCGCCTGCAACGTCTGTGTCTTCGCCCCGTGCATCGACGAGTGGTCCCCCGCCTCCGCCGGTGAGGTCCCGGCCTGACGTCATCGCGTTGGGTACGGGCACAGCACCGCCGGCGGTCCCTCGCACTTCACGGCCGACGGATGACTTGCCTGCACCGCCTCCCTATATACCTCGCCCCCCACCCACGCGCGCTGCGAGTGGATATCCACCTAGTCATCGAGAAGCGTCACAAGACGTGGTAAACAAGATCGACTGGGCGAATCTGAGCCCGGAGGACAAAGAAGAGTTCTTTGGGTGGTTGGACGAATTCTTTTCACGGCACCTCGGGATCGAGCTGAGCCCCAGAGAGCGGAGACCAGCGCCGTCGTCTGTGTTCGCAACGCTTCCCGTGCAGAGAACGCAGAATATAAGACCTCCGGTAAGCACGTGCTGTCGTTCGGTTCAGGTCTGGGTCATCATGAACGTCATCGTAGCCGACGGTCAACATGGTGACGCGACCACAAGTCTGATAAAGTATTTGTGAATTGCGAAAGGATGATGGATGTCTACCTCTCTGAGGCATATGTATACATACGCAGTATGTGAGTAAAGTCAAGATACCAGCCCATAAATTAGGCAGAGATTGATGTAGTAGGACGCAATGGTAGCGATGTCTAGGATGGGAGAGATGGAATGAAAGCCATGAGCGATATCCCGAATGTCTCAATATCGGGCATCTCGTGTGCGTAATGGTCTCTTAATGCGGCGTTCGTTCGCAGTCTGGATGTGGCATCTGAAACAGATTCTGTATTCTTCGGTCCTCGGTTACAATCTGAGAAAAGGGAGGTAAGAATTTGATGTATAGGGGCAAAGCAATGAGACGAACGGCAGAGCATCCACAGTTGAGAGCGGTCTTGTGTATGTGGGATTTACTTGTTTTGCATCTCTGAGAGTTGCAATCCGAAACCTGGCCGGTATAGTAGCGCCCATGAAAGTGCTATCAATGAGGCCCCCGTGGTCATTACAGCATGGATGTTGATTGCCACACAGCTGAAACTTACGCCGCATCCTCTGTAATAGTCGCCTACACTGTTCGTATTTATGGCATGAGCGATGAGCCTTGACACCGCGAATAAAGACACGTACACTTCGTGGTGGCACATTGAGGAAAGGGTGGTGTTGTAAACGTGATTGCTGAGTCGTTCAGTTGTCCGAAATACTCGGTGTAGAGCCACTGCGGGAAACACAAATGGCCGGGTGGGAGGGAGAATGAGGACGTTTTATATCTTCTGTCAACGACGCCCGCCGCCGCCGAGTGGCTATGGAGTGGTGGAATGTGGCAAGTGGGCCAGATGTCAAGTGGATTGATCGGGGAGCGTGCGGAATGGGTCTCGACATGAAATCAACACTGGCGTTATATTCTGTCGGAGGCCCGGATACATGTTTTTCTTATTTTTTAAAAATCCTTTACTTCGGAAATATTTCACGGCCGAATCACGTATATACCCCAGGTGCGTCATTTCGTCCGCTCACCGACCTCGGTGAGCCTTCGGATCAAACGCCGCTTGTCGACAAAATCTTATCTCGTCGTGGCAACGGGAAAGGTACATCTAAGATAACAATAACGCACGGTTTCAACTTGGACGGCATCAAGTGACTTGAATTCTCACACCGAGGTGACGAGAGGAGCTAGACCCATTGCTAAAAAATGGCACGACGAAACACCTTGTTTTTCGTTTTCATGGACGGAGAGAGGGTAGCGATACGTCCAATTCGGAAATGAAAATGGTCACTGGGTCGAAACGGATATTCACCGAACTTCTGAGAGATCGCCTACGACAGAATGTGGGAAATTATCCGGGGACGTGTACACTCCGCCAATCGAGATGAAAAATCGAGTCGGAGCGACCAAGGCTAGCTACATCCAACTCGCTCTCTACCCGCTGGCGAGTTGCCAGCAGCGCGGGCGGGTAGCTTCTAAGCTTGCGACTAAGCGCAGCTGACAATGAGGGCCGGCGAAACGTCGGATCCTCGAGGACGGTGCTTCTGTAGAGCAGGCGAGACGCTTGGTTGTGCGAGGTAGTCGGAGAAAAAATGAATCGTTTCGAAAAGGCGATTTGATGTCTCTTTCGTTGACGTGGTCGAATCCACGCACCGCGGAAATAGTCGACTGAGATGTCCGAGTGAGCTGGGTTTGAGGAGATGGGGTCGGCAACTTTGCCACATGGCTGAGTGGGTGCTAATTTGCTGAATGTGGCAGCCAATTGTCCCCGCCAAGTTATCAACGGCAATGAACTTCAATGGAGTGGCAAAGGGCGGAGGGTCAAGGGTTCATACGATGTGACCACGTTCCAGGAACCTAAAAGATGGACAGTACACGCCGCAACTTCATGTCCTCGTAAATAATCATTGAAACGTACCCGTCTCCAGTGAGGACCACGCTTACTGGAATAGTAGTACAATATGAGCTTGATCATGTAGCGCATATCCCAGTTGATTGTGCCTCTGTTTCATCGCCGCAGTACTTTTAATGACCAGTCAACGTTTCAACATAGACACCGCAGCACATACCATGGCAATGCGACAGTCTCATGTCAGACTCTGCAGTCTTATCGTCCCGAACAGGTCGCAGGCTCGTGCAATCAGATTACCATGCCTGTCACTCAGAATGATTGCTTCTTCGGTACCCAGATGACTTGGAGTGTTGAGTAAAGGCCAGCGCTGGTTGCCTCGTTGCTTCGCGGTCTGCCAAGATCCGCAGCAACGACGTATCAACGTCTTCGCCTGACTGCACACTAGGCCTTTTCCTTTTGCAAGCTCGGTTACGTTCGACTGAAGTACGAATGAGATTCGGGACGCACGGCTAGTGTGACTTTCAGTTGAGCTCGGATGATCCACTTGAACCGAAGTTGACGCTGTTTGTAGGGTAAACCCTGGCGAGTAGGCGACCTGGAAGACCTCAACATAAATTTGGCAACGCTGCGGACAGAAGAATCAGTCCCTTGATGGCCTCGAGGTAGATGATGAGGCGCGTGCCATATGCTGACTCACTCACATGCTTTTCCTTCCTCGGTCCCCACATCGCATATCCCTGACAGGCAGCATTATGGTCATTCCAACCGGACGCGAAAAACTAATTGCTTCAACCGGGCTCAAGAAGGTCTAGCGTTATTGTTCCTAGCCGAAATAGGACGGCCCTGCGGGTCAATCTACACGCGTTCACAACGCAGAGTTCTTTCTTTCCACTTTTGCCAACTCATCAACGCCCACTTGCCTCTGGGGTACCATCGATGACTGCATCGTGTTCGACGCGAGTTCTAGCCATCGATATGATGTATCCCACAGTGGCCCTTCCAGTCTCACGCAGCAAAGTATAAAATGACGATGGTGCGCGCGTTGGTGAACCTCACTCTCCGTCCGTACCACTTCCATCATCATGTCCTTCTCGCGCAAGTCTGCACATCAGAAACATGCTTCCCTTGCACCCAAGGGTTCACCCTTGTCCGCGTCTGCAGAGTATGCAAGTCGGTCATTTGTAACCGAGCAAAGGACGAGGACGATATCCGAGTACGGTAGCAGACCTATCACCCCGGCGGTAGTGGAACCCCGCTCTGCGATCCAAAAGGAAGAGTGGCTCGAAGCTGCTCGGAGAAGCACCGAACACTTTAAAAGACATGGCTCTCCAGTCCCTCTAGTTTGGGTATGATTTATCTTCGTATTTTATCATCTCGAACCCATGTTTGATACCAATATCCAGGTCCTGACCGAGGGTAACGAGATTCCAGACAATGCCGTTCCTTTCGGGGAAGATCGCAATGGATGCACCATGTACATCGCCCGCGCTCTTTTGGAGGGCACTCTTCGTGAGTTTTTGGTGATTGCACTACGTAGCCGATGAACTCAAGATCTTGATCGGCAGACATCGGTAAAGCGAGTCCCCAGTTCGCCGGGGCCGTAATTGGATTTGCCGGTAAAGAGCACATAGTGTGTACCTCGTGCGTCCACCGAAGAACTCGAGCTGACCCTGACCACAGATCGCCAACTATGAAGTGCTTGTTTGCGCTTCACAGCTTCGCTGGGGCTTCACTCCTGCAGAGCCCGAAGGAGTTCTTGCTCAGGGCACGGTCGTCCTTGCACAGCAGCGCGCAAGATCATCGCACAGATCCAAAGTCCGCGATCTCGAGGTGGACCTGCTCAATACAACTCTCGTCGAGAGTGATATACCACGATTCATCCCCGACGGGTTTGAGATCCAGCCAGACAGAGAGGCTTGTCTTAGGAGATTGGCGTGCGTTTCTCCTTGATAGTCCATTTTCACTCTGTTGATCCACCACAGTGAGATCAAGACTGTCATCGTCATTGACGATTCGATGTCTGTAAGTAGATATTTTGGTAGTTTTAAACAATCTGTTGACTCTTTACTAGATGCAGGAGGGTAACCTCTGGGAGCAAGCCCGGGAAGCTCTTGCTGGCATTATAGACATTGCCAACCAATACGGATCAAAAGGCTCTGATATTCACTTCATGCACGGGGATGACTATGCTCCAAACATGCAGGTAACCGTCTTCCGTTGCTCCATAAGGACATCGATTGAAACAATCATCACGTAGTCGAGGTCAGAGGTAAACGCCTTGTTTAACCGAGTCCTGCCCGAAGGCATGTGTCGTTTATATACATACGCAGCAACGTGGTCCTAACCCGCTCCTCAGGCGAAGACACCCCGACTGGTGCGAAGCTCGGCCAGATCATTAACCATTACCTGCCTCTTATTGAGCATGAGCGCTCTGCTCATGAACCGATCACTGTCGTGGTGATCACTGATGGTCTCCCAAGTAAGTTGCGGTTTCATACGTGCTTATTAGTTCTTGCTGACGATTCACAATTTACGTGTGCAGCCGACCAAGTGGATCTCGAGAGAATTATCGTTGATGCGGCACATCGTCTTGACCGTCATCACGTAAAGCATGATATGTTTGGGATTCAATTCGTGCAAATCGGCACAGACCCAGCTGCTTCCGAACTGCTACACACACTTGATGACCACCTCGTGGGCCGTTACAAGATCAGGGTACATTACTCCATTTATTTCATATCTGCGATGATCGCTCAGCCCCTCGACAGGACATTGTTGACAGCACTCCATATGATCCTGCGCAGGGTGCATTTGACACCGAGTACATGCTAAAGATCCTTCTTGGGGGTCTCCACAAGGATTTGGACCGTGCTGGCCCAAACAGTGGACATTCCGCGTTACTGTCCCCTCTGGGCAATTCACCACGTCCGTATGAGAGATCGCCGCGCGGTCTGACCGCCAGGCTGGGAGGTAATAGTCCTCGTCTTGCGACCATGTCGCCCAGGTCTGGCTACTGAGCTGTGTAGCGTCAATGTGTGGGAATATGGACATTTTGTCTTGGATTGGTTTGAGTCGATTGTACACCCTTTGTTCCTAGTATATCTTTGCCATTTTACACACCTATAAGAGCTGCCATACTACATAGCGTCTGAATATTTCCTCTGCCGCCGTCTATGTTATAGTCTCCCCTTTCTTGCCAGGAATGCCATGGCTTTGTTATATTGGTTGACGCAGTCGTGGTCGATGGTATGTTGTGGACTTGGGCTGTGCCGATTCGAGTCTAATAAGGTGGTTTACGTGTTGTATCCTTCCGTAAAACAGAAGAAGAACGGAACTCACCATTTACGCCTCGAGGCTCTGGGATCCGGGATGAGTCAACGTGTTTTATAAAACACATACTTGTTGAACGAACAGGTCGGAATGACTTGTAGGCCGAGAAATAACAAATTTTTGTCATCAAATCAATTATTTGGTCTGCTCGGTACAAGTCTAATCCCGTGTAGCTGGCTAGAATATTTAGACGCTGTCCTGAGTAAGATGCGCTGATCTGTTGGCAAACGCCCCTGGACAGTTACCGAAATTGGGTCCCAAGAGAACGGTGTACTTGGATCCTCTCACGCTCATCACCATCACCCTCTTGCGATGGCAAGCCGCGCATGGCGAAAACAAAACCCGAGTACCATCCCTACCTCCGCTCCGACGTCGCTCTTAAACACCGTCGACAACCTCGACGACGACCGAGATACGATGAGCAGTGTTTCCACAAACGATGACACCCGCGCTTCCTCCCAGATGTTGACTGCCCAGTCGCGCTCGCCGTACATCCATCCGACGCACCAGGCGACGGCATCGACCTCCACATTCAACAACCCCCACCATCCAAATCCAACCGCGTCGACGCAGTCGGGGCCGTCGTCCCCCACACCGACCCCCACTGCGCCGGGGACACCTCGCATCGCAGCATCGCGCAAACCATCTTCGCTTCGACACGTCTCCAACGCTCCCGCAGTGGAGCCAGCCCAGTCCATCAAGCGTCGGCCGTCGTCCCCCTCTGCGAAAGATGGAAAAAACCATCGCAGCACACGCGAGCAGCGGATCCGTACAACTCCCCGACTGCCCCACAATGACGATGTCTCCATCGCTCCCGCTACCACCATGTATTGGTCACGTGCTCCTGTACATGGGGCATTGCCAATGCACAACATGCGCGCGCACACCGTCACCCTCGTTGATAACGTCGCTTGGTTGTTTGGTGGCTGCGATGACAAAGGTTGTTGGAAGGACATCTATTGCTTTGATACAGGTGAGTCGCCGTCTCTCCGTGCCTAGTCCCGCTGACACATCGCGAATTAGATACGATGCAGTGGTCCCACCCGGAGATGTTGGGCGATGTTCCTCCCCCTTGTCGCGCACATACTGCAACTCTGGTTGACCGTAAAATCGTCATCTTTGGTGGTGGACAAGGCCCTGTGTATTATGACTCCACCTATATCCTAGATACGACCACCAGGCGATGGTTTTCTCCGACCTTTCCCGCCCAGTCACAACCTCTGCCCCCGGATGCAGATCCTTTGCATCCCGCACCAAGACGTGCGCATACAGCGGTGCTGTATAACGGTAAAATCTATGTCTTTGGAGGGGGGAATGGTTTGACCGCACTCAATGACTTGTGGACGCTCGATGTATCTCGTCTGGATACCTCGCTCCGTGGTTCTGGCAGTGGGGGCTTGAAATGGACCCTAATTAAAACAGAAGGCGACCCTCCGGCACCAAGAGGCTACCATACCGCCAACCTGGTCGGAAACGTCATGGTCATTGTGGGCGGGAGTGATGGTCGGGAGTGCTTCTCGGACGTCTGGTGCTTGAATTTGGGTATGACGCACTCCTGACTGCTTCTCATTCCCTGAATGACGGTTGTCTGTCGACGTAGATTCGTTGATGTGGACGCGCGTGTCGCCAACGTTGTCTCATCGTCGATTGTCGCACACCTCGACACAGGTCGGGTCGTATCTTTTCATTGTTGGCGGTCACGATGGGGCAGCTTACAGCTCCGAGATCCTTCTTTACAATCTTGGTGTGTCTTTTGCTTGGACGCCTGGTTGTCCGTGTGTTAATCACCTCTTTCCTCTAGTGAACCTTCAGTACGAGCCCCGCGTAGTGTGCGGTAGGCCGCCGAGTGCAAGAGGATACCATGTGACCATCATTGCGGATAGTAGACTATTTGTGTTTGGAGGGGTCAGTTCTGTTTCCGTTCGTCGCTAGCCCCAGCTTACCGGGTGACCCAGTTCAATGGGCACGATGTATTTGACGACGTACACATCCTCGATCTCGCTGGAGCAGCATACCTACCCCAAGTTATGAGCTTCCGAATAGACGTCGAGTGAGGTGACTAACATTCCAGGTTGTTTTCCGGCTTCAAAAATGTATATCAGTTTTCGATGCATCCATCCCGGAGCGCTTTCTTGGCTTTCTTGGTCGTTAGGTTGCTATTCGTCTCATGCCTCTCCGTTGACCGCATGGGCATGTGAACCTCGCGCTTCGTTGCATTATAGTTTGGCTTCCAACATTGATTTTTCCTTCGTAGAGTATATACATCATACCTTAATTCTACATCTCGCTCATCATATTCACGGCATATATACGCATACCCATAGGTTTTATCCATTTTATCCGTAGGTACCATCGGGTTCCGGAAACGACAATGAACATGAATGTTTTTCCAATGGTATGAATTATTGAAAACCGTCGTAGCTTGGCTGAGTCCATTGGTTCATGCCCATCCCGTTCATGCCCCCCATCATCCCTCCCATCCCAATGTTGCCCATGCCCATCCCATTCATCATCATCCCGTCGCCCATTCCACCCTCCCACACCACTCCCTCCGGATTTTCACCACCCATCCACATGGAGCCGAGACCCATTTGACCCATTCCACCCTGTCCCGGGGGATGGAACGGTCCGTCCATATTCATCCCCATCATGGGCATATTCATGTTGCCCATGCCCATCCCAGCCATATTCATATTCACGTTCATTCCCATTCCCGGCCATCCGCTCATTTCCACTGGCATGCCAACCCCGATACCCATGCCCCCCATTCCCATTCCCATCATCGGCGAAACCAGCATCTGGTTCTGCGCCGCTTGATTCTGAGGCATGTTTGGCCGTCCGGTCCTCGGGGGCCCTAAGGCGACACTAACGCCCCCGCTGACACCTACGCCGACGCCACCGCTGACACCGCCTCCCCCAGGGAGCGAACCGGACCGCACGGGCGATTTCGGACGCAAGGTTTCGATCTCCTGCGTGTTGGGTACGACGCATTTTCCGCCTCCGAGTGCGGCTAGTTTCTTGGAAATCTCCTCCCAGCCGTCTTTCCCCCATGAACGTGCGCCGTCGGGGATGCACGGTGCGCGATTGCGGGCGAGCTCGGGTACGTGCTCGTGTTCCCCTTCGGCCAGCACGGTCACCCAGCCTCGCCGCAAGGAGGATCGGGCGCGACCAAAGATTTCTAGCCGGCGCGTTCCGAGGCAAAAGTTTTCGATGAGGGTGTACATTTCTGGGGGTTTGCGCGTCGGATCTGAGGGATCACCCTCCCATACGATCACGTCCGTATCTGGCAATATGCACAATGACCGAGGCAATGGGTCAACACAGCAATCGGGACGATGAAGCGCAGCAGGGGTGGGAACGTACCGACATTGCAGTGCACGAACCAACTATCGGTGGATCGTCGTACAGTGCCCCTGATACCCATCAAACAATGTTGTTTGGTCCGGGTTAACAACGATGTCGTGGGTGGATCTGTCTATGGGTATGACATATATCAACGGTGGAGATTGGTTTGGAAAAGAAGCGGGATGTCGGTGCGAAACTCACGCCAGGGCCGCGATTGGAGTGGATGTTGGTCTTGACCCAGACGACGTCCTCGCATCTTCTGTAGCCCCACTTTGCGAGGACTTCGCGACCCCGCTCGAGGCCCTCGCCTGCGCCGCTGCCGACCCACATGAAGACGAAGGACGGATCTGCGGCGAGGGAGGGTATTGGAAATTCCTGGAGCTCGTCCCAGCCGAAGGAGGACGAGAACGGAGGGTCGAGGAGGATCACGTCGAATTTATATGGAGGTAGTGAAGGGAGCTGTTGTAGTGACAGGTAGCACGATGGTGCTGCGTGCGTATCGACAGACTCTTTCTTGAGATTGAGCAAACGCTGTTGCTTTGGATATCTGGCGAATTCAGACACACGGAGAGAGGTGTATGAAGAGTGTGACGAGGCATGTTCAACGAGCGGACTTACTCCTCGAAGCGCCGTTCGAGTTCTGCCCCGACGACCCAGTTCTGGGGCCATTCGCCGCTATCGACGTACCTCTGGGAGTAGTCATTACGGATCGTCTCTTCTTCGGGGACATAATTGGGATAGCGTGCGAGTCGTGCACGTTTGGCGGGCGGAAGGTCTGGTCTCTGAGGGGGCTTCGGGCGTGGTGCGAGCAGAGGCGATGATGGAGGTGATGGCGAAGGCGAAGGCGACGGCGATGGGATGAGTGGAAGCTTGAGGAGATCCTGTGGTGGTGAAGGGAGCGCGCGGAGCTGACGGCGGTTATTCCGCTGGGCATCGCGGACGCGGGCGACGAGCTCGACGTGTGTATCGAGGAGGCTCTCTGCGGAGCTGAACACGTCGGCCGTGCAGAGCGTCATGGCAGAGCGCGGTGAGAGGGACCAGGAGACTTTCCTTTTCTGGGTCGCCAGTCCATTCTGTACTGAAAACCTCGTCCGTACCATGGGGAAAGCTACAAAGGCCACGCGCAAGTTTGCCTCGAGCGGCCAACTCAAGAAAACGATCCAGTCGAGAAAGAAACACCAACAGGTCAAGAAAAAAATCGAGAGCAGACGCGGTGCAAAAGGAAAAGGAAAAGGAAAAGATAAAGCAGCGGTACAAGACGACGCCAGCGAACAAGATGACGCGGAAGAGGACGAGGGCCAGGATAAACCCAAGTTCGTACGTTCGTGCTACGGGTAGGTCGTGTGCTGACGTGCATTTCGTAGTGTCAAGGGAATGACAGTGGATGACTTGCTCGGTGGTGGATTCATGGAGAATGATTCTGACGATGGAGATGTATGGCACAGACAGACTATAGACTGACTACTGACATTCATGATCTATTCGTTTCACAGATGAACATGGACCAGGATGATTCTGATGCAGAGGAGAACGAGGAGGAAGACTTTGCAGATGACGAGTCTTTTGCCTCGGTCGATGACTTGGAAGGTATGTCTTTCCGGCGACGTGATTGTCCATCGCAAACATTGTACTGCAGACGAGGGCTTCGCGCACATGCACGAACTTTCCAAGTTGGCGGACAAGGACCCCGAGTTCTACAAGTACCTTCAAGAAAACGACAAGGAGTTGCTTGAGTTTGGTCCCGAAGACGCGGTTGATGATGATGAGAATGAAGAAGAGGAGGAGGAGGAGGAGGATGTTGAAATGGAGAGCGAGACATTGCCTATCCTCACAAAGGACATCCTGCGCGGATGGCAGAAGGCTCTGCTCGATGTAAGTCTTCCCTGCGCTGACCCCGGCTTCCACTGATACGCTCTCTAGTACCGTTCCTTGCGCGCCTTGAGAAAACTCTTGATCGCATTCCGTTCTGCTGCACATATGAACGAGGACAATCAATCCCTTGTTTGGCGTATTGACAGCTCAGCAAGTAAGACGTTATTCCACCTCGTTTCGTAGCATTACGCCCACAACTTATTTCCAGTGTACAACAAGCTTGTCACCACCGCTCTCAAGTTCACCCCAGTTATTCTCATCCATCATATCCCCTACAAAACCCTTTCCAATGGAAAATAGTATGTGAAATATGCACTTGCTGCTCGGTTATATTTACCATCTCCTGTAGTAAACCACCTACGCAGACAACAAAACAAAAGGCCCTACAAAAGCTCATCCTATCGTACTTTAACAATGTGGTTCACCTGATTCCGCAGCTTACCGACAACGATATGCTTCAGCTTGCCTTTGCGGAAAGCGCAAAGATCCTGCCATATGTCACCACGAGTCGGAAAGCAGTCAAGGCTTATCTAAAGGTATGGTTACGTTAAATCTTAACGACCTTGCGATAATTAGGCAAACATCTGCAGCAATGTCTAGATGTTTGGTCTTCAGGAGAAGATAGCGTACGGATTGCAGCGTTCTTGGCGATCCGAATGCTTGCAAACGCCGCTGACAGTGTCATGCTGGACCTTGTCATGAAGGTTGGGGTCTCGTTTTCATACACGATTCCATCACTGATGACCACCCCAGAGCACGTACCTTGAGTTGGTGCGCTCCTCGAAATCCACGAGCTCGCACAAGTTGCCCTCTATCAATCTCATGAAAAATTCTGCCTCCGAGATTTTTTGCCTGGACCATGCGACGGCGTATCAGCATGCGTTTGGATACATAAGGCAGCTTGCGATTCACCTCAGGAATAGCATGAAAACAAAAACAAAGGTGCTTCGTTGACGCTGGTTCCTCGCTTTTCCCGCGTATCCTGACTGGATTCATGTCCTCAGGACGCATACCGGCAAGTATACAACTGGCAATATGTGCATTCCGTCGACTTCTGGGCCCTTGTTCTGGCAAGGGCATGTAGCACAGAAGCGCAGGTGGAACGAGGGGAAGAAAGCGAGCTCAAGTCTCTAATTTATCCCTTGGTCCAAGTGAGCTTGGGTGCGATCAAGTAAGATCCTTTGTTGCTTGTTTATGCAGTCCTTTAACATGCTTTCAGACTCATATGCAACGCACGCTCGTATCCCTTCCATCTGCACATCGCCCGATCGATGCTTCATCTGTCGCGCCACACGAATACATACATCCCACTTACGCCCTACTTGCTTCCCATAATTTCATCACAACTTACTTCATCGGGTAAACCCAAACCGTCGACGCTTCACCCTCTTGACTTTGATTCCAATATCCGCGCGCCAGCGCAGTACCTCAAGACGCGCGTGTACATGGAGGGTCTCGTAGAGGAAGCGACGTTCACCCTGGCCGAGTGGCTGATAAGTACACCCGTTCATGGAAGCATCGCATTTCCCGAGATCACTGTCCCCGTCGTGGTCTCTCTCCGTAAAATGGTCAAAACCGCCAAATCGAAATCAAAAGGTGGCACACAGAAAGAAGTCGGCGTCGTCAAGGGACTAGTGGAGCGGGTCGAAGAGAGTGCGAAATGGATGGAACAGAAGCGAAAAGGCGTCAGCTTTGGACCTGGAAAGATGTCAGACGTAGAGATGTGGGAAGCAAACCTCGGGGTCGAGGATTCCCCTCTTGCCAAGTATGTCAAGGTACAGCGCAAGACGAGAGCGAAGCGGAAAAACTTGATGGACAAGGTATGTGCAATGATGGGTTGTGCGATGCAATCGTTGATCTGGCGTGTGCTATAGGCTGCAAAAGGTGAAGACGAGATCTTGGATGATAGTTGATAAGAGGGTCGTGTGCGATCCTTGCAACGTGTTCATACTAAAAAGTCATCGAGTATAACTATTTTTGCCTGAACTATGTGAACTAGGGGAGGTCGATTTAATACGGTTTGCGAGTTCCATTCTGTTTTATTGCTATGTGTCTGGTGT
>JBBPSC010000557.1:0-16458 GCA_038093395.1 Baorangia bicolor
CGGTGCCATGATTTTGTGCGACAGTGTTCCGACGCATTTCAAAAACATTCATAGTATCAAGGGCATCAACGAATCTCAACTGGTCGACTGCAAGTGGGAGGGGTGTTATGCGACGGGCACACGCAAGAACTTTCCGCGTCACGTTCGCGAGTGTCACCTCAATCATTCCAGAGAGCGGGGTCACTCTGCCTGATATTCCAACAGGCCAAACATACGATGATATTAATGACAAACCACTCCTGAACCCACTCCGCCATGTTGTTCCTCATACGTCGACACTGTAATATATGACCTTTCTCATTGAAGTAACAGTATAGTCACAGTGTCATTATACCAACATTATGTTTGTATTCAATGTTCGACAGAATCGATAGAAGTTTGAAGAGATCGGAAGAATATCAGCGAGGCCCGCTATGGCTATTCGTGTAGTCGTTCTCAACCTGCAATATCTGGGGTCGAATGCCAAGCTGCCGTGATTCGTGCATCGTACGTCGGAAAAGATGCGATCTGCAATGGTTCTGCATGCATCGATTCAGGCTCTCAGTGGAGAGTCCTAGTCAGTACTTGGTATTCACTGATTGCCTCCCGTACATTGCGTAAATATTTAGCGCTGTATAATACATCATGGCATCACCTTCTTCCCGTTTCTTATACCCTGAGGCCTAGTAGTTTTGAGGCTGTCGGCGAGACCGCTTGCGGGCCGCGGCAACGACCATATCGAGTGAAAGACCCGCGGCACTCAGCTCAAAGTTGTCGGGGAAGTGGGCGAGTCTGAGCACCGTCCTCTTCGCGTGTTTGACGCAGCGAGACCCGTCCTTCAGTTTTGGCGTTCTCGGGCAAACATTTCGTGTTGCCAGCTGGTTGCCATTTCTACTTGAGTCCTGCGTTGAGACATCCTCGACCCCTTTGAATCTTCCGCTCTTGCCAGCTACGAAACACGGCAGGCATTCTCAGGTCGACGGGCAACCCAGCCTCGAGCGACCGGCACATTAGGTCCTCCGATCACTTCGTTGAACCCTGCCAGCTGAGCAACTTGTTTTCGGGTTAACAATCGGAACAAACGAAGAATGATGGGAACCTAACGAGTCCACTTCATTTTCTGCAACACACATGATGCGGAGCGGCGCAAGAAAATTCGAAGCCTCAAGGATGATATCAACGAAAACGTTGTATCCACGAACAAACAGAACTGGGTCACCTTGTCTGGGTACATGAATGCTTCGCAGTATCTGGGAAGGCATACAATTACCGCCCTTCAAGGCAGCCAACCTCATTGACATGCATCGTCACGCGCAGCTAACATCTGACATCCAGCGATTCTCTCTAGGTCTCGTGGACGATGGACCAAGTTCAAATGATGGATGGGGTGTCTGCTCCAAAATGAATGCTCATTACAACAGTTGGCACGACGCTGGCATACCTAGTACTCGGTAAACAATATCCTCCTACTGCGACTGTGCTGGAGTTGACTTTGGCGGCCGTATAGGACCATCTTGTCCCTGGATTTCAGTCAAAACTTCAGGAAGTGAGTGGTCCACGTGAACCCCTCGCGTTCGAATGAGGATTGGCCATCATTGACAATCAGATCTATGATTTGGCAGTGCATCGATCAAGCTGTCAGGTCTGAGGGATGCATTCTAGCTTTCAATTCCGCGATATACCGGAACCTTGTATTTCATTGGTGGACAGGCGAAAAACTGAACCGACCAGATCCGCCGTGGCCATCGCATGCTTATCTGGTAGAAATTCTGGAGAGCTCCTCGCGCTCAAGCTGGCTAACACCGTAGTTTTTGAAGCTCGTGGACGGGCTGGACATGGTCTCGATTTTCGCGATGCTCTCCGATTCTCGAGGCCAACCCCGCTCTGGTTCATGCAAAATTAGGCTCTCATCTGGGGCTACCGTCAAACGGTGAAGAAACATACAACCTAATTGGATTTCGATACGATTTTCCCCAACTTCTTCGCCCGATACGTGGATTCCAGCGTTCTGTCTGGTTCTGGGAACTGGTTGACGATCTCGACGTTCGTTGGCGACCGGAAATCGATTTGACAGAATCCCGCTACTATCTCCTTTTCCTCGTTCTGGTGCCATATCTATGAGGAAATGGCTATCATCCGATGATTCGGAATCCACTGTTCTGCACTAAGACACCATCTGCGGTAGGATGAACGCGCGGCTGATGCTCGCTATGGCCTGTGAACAAAGAACCGAGTGCGTTTGGCGTGTCAAACGGTCCACTCTTCTGTCTAACCATATTGGTCATCTGGGAAAGGTTAAATTAAGAAACCACTGTTTCTCTGCAGAGTGCGATGGCCTTCAGCTGTTCCGCCCCGTACCAACCAGCCCTCCATACTGCGGCGAAGTATGAACCAAGGTAGGTTGAGAACTCCATGAGATTCGGGCCGCTTCCTGATTTCTCATAATATTTGTTGATACGAGCACTCCACTGACATTATAACCCAAGTCCCTTTGCCCCGCCACCCCTGGAGGTGTTTGTTACCATACTTTTCGCTTGGTTGCTCACTCAAATCACTCCTCCCTTGCCCTGGAGTGCTTTGGTATGCACGAAGACGGGTATTTATCCTGTTGTCTGATGTTTGTCTTGACCCGACCTCCATTGACATAAAGTTGGCTTTCTCGAGGGAGCGATGCCATGCAAGGCATCCACTTCCGATCAAACCTGGCGGTATGGCACGATGTCAAGTTTGGCATTCTCTCCATCCGAGCCGAACGCACTACAAAGCATACAGCATCAAGGTGTTAAGGTAGAGCGGTTCATTGGAGCCAACGTCAGTAAGTCTACATTTTTTTAGTGACGCTCATCAAGAATGATCACCGAGGTTAATCTCTACCCGAAGCTCGTTCCTAGACTTCCTGGAAGGCTTCCAATCCCCCACTCTCTTTATCATTGGAGTTGAATCAATGAACTTGCCCTCCAGACTTACCTCCAATCTCTCCGCCCTCCCCGTCCCGCCGTCCAACAGCCATGCCCGGAGCTTTGGAGGGCTTAGAATCGACGTATATAACATCGAATTTATCGGTTCATTCGCTCTGCATTGAGAGACTCGTATTCTCTTACCTCCTATCATCGTGATCCCGTATCAACTCATGACTGCTCCATCATACCGAAGTGAACTGTGTCACGCGTTGGACCCGACGTACGCGACTTCTAATCCAATCACCGTTGGGGTATCAATTCCTTCCGTGTGTTTTCAAGATAACTTTTCTGTGTATTCGGGTTCTGAAGCATCTCATAGGCGAACGAACATCAACCGCAGAACGATAGCATTGACGAAGACGATGATTCCGGTGACGAGGTCTACGAGGTCTACGATGTGAGCGAAGTACTTCCACTCTCTACTACCGCACCTATTGAACATTTGTGACAGGAGACGGGAATCCTCGCAGATGCGCAAATGACCGAAGCCCCTGTGTCTCCGCCTGCGGCACAGAACGCCCACTCTTGCATAACGACTGCGCCTTGTCAGTGGATTACCTCTGAGGCTTGTGGTGTTAGGATCTCGTGCAAGAATGTTCCGGTACATTTCAGGGATACTCATGATATCAGGGGAATAAATGAATCTGTCCGGGTCTGCTGCGTGTGGCAGGGGTGTTGCAAAAGTGTTACACGTAAAAATTTCGCTCGTCATGTACGGGAAACGCACTTGGGTCATCCTAGACCTTGAAGGTCTCCTCCTGAAGTTGAGGTAGGTCAAAGTTGCGCTGTCAAAATGATATAAAATAACTGAATTCTTTCCGTAGCCATTAACCCATTTCGCGGGAAGTTATGTTTGTATGCAATTTTTGATGGAACGAGGCTTGAAGAGACTCGCGTAATTAATGGATGTCAGGAAGGTTGACTATCGCTACGTGGGCCGTGCTCAGACTGCATTTTCTCTGACGGTGAGCAAAGAGTGTGTACTTTTCTACAATATACTTGTGGAACGTAAACTCGGCGATCCGATCAATGACAAATAGTCACGTGATCGCGTTAAAAGGATTGGTATTTTTGTCGACTCGACGCGTTCAGTTCAAGTTCAAGTTGTCCCTCAACTGCTTGATTTCACCAGCGACCCATCCGTGCTGAGTGCGCGAGCAGCACCAATGCCCTCATTTCTTTATGCCATCTTTCATCCCCTCCGCACCCTCAACTTATGGCTCGAAAACGATCCAAAGGCTAGTGTACTTGAGGTCCTGTACCTTCTGACTGTGTTCTCGGCCTTCGGTATCTGGTTAGTCTTCGATCGTTACCAGAAGGCCCACAACAGTGCCGTGCCTTTCAGACATAATGTGCCCGAAGTATGTGGGTTACTCTTGTTCTATACCACCTGCCTGATGTCCTCTCAGGCTGCAGACCCTCAATGGGAATCTCTGAGGATTCACAACGCAAACCTCACGTCGCATCTCACCGAACCTGACCTTCTCCCTCATCATTTTATGGGTGGTAGAGATTACATCACGTGTTACGACCCCGCGAATTCGTTACATATCAAGACAGTCATTGCCGACAACGAGCGTGAAATCCAGGCGAAGATACAGCGAGCGAAGCACGCACAGGTTTCATGGGCAGAAACCACTTTTGCTCAGCGGCGCAGGGTGATGCGGAGTCTGCTCAAGTGGCTCGTCGAAAACCAGGAAGCTTGTGCGAGAGTCGCGTGCCGTGATACTGGAAAGACGTGTAAGCCCAGTATGCTTCAAGCAGGGATGAAGAAATGAACTAGTTTGCTCTAGTGATTGATGCTGCCCTCGGTGAAATTCTGACGACATGCTCGAAACTGGAATGGCTGATTAACCACGGAGAACGTGCTCTACGAACCGAGACGAGATATTCAAATCTGATGCTGAGTTACAAGAAATCCCAAGTCGTTTATGAGCCCAGGGGTGTGGTTTGTGCCATCGTGTCTTGGAATTACCGTGAGTGGAATTGCATACTAAGCCGTGTGGTTTCTCATACAAGCCTGCAGCATTGCATAATGCTTGGTCACCAATCATCGCGTCCATCTTTGCTGGTAATGCCATTGTGCTGAAGTGTTCCGAGCACGTCGTGTGGTCTACCGACTGGTTCGTTGGGGCAATACACAAGGCACTTGAAGCCTGTGGTCACGATGCTGATATAATTCAGGTTGGTGAATGTATCCGGTTCATCAGGCATTTCTGAGCAACTTTCTAGACGGTTTGTTGCTGGCCCGACAAAGCAGAGGTACTAACCAAGTCACCTTTGATCAAACATATCACGTTCATTGGTTCGGAAGGGATCGGACGCAAGGTACCGAGGCTTGAACATGCCCTCGATGAATTGCTCACGGGACTTTAGGTAGCCGTGGCTGCAACAGAACACCTTACCCCTGTAACGCTAGAACTGGGTGGCAAAGATCCGGCTATCATTCTCCCTGACACTGACATCCAGAAGTGGGCAAGTGTCTGGATGCGTGGTATTTTGTGAGTTCAATCGATCGTGCCCCGTTAATCACTCTTTTGATTTTCGTTAGCCAAAATGCTGGTCAGAATTGCATCGGTATTGAGCGCTTGATTGTACACTCCGAGCAGTATGACGAACTCTACGAAATTTTGACGGAGCGAGCCAAAAAGTTGCGGGTTGGTTCTGTTTTGGCACCATCGAGAGAAGGGTTCATCAATACGGTCGATTGCGGATGCATGCTTACGAATGACCGCTTCGACGCACTCGAAAACCTCATTTTCGAAGCTCACGAAGCAGGCGCTCAAATGGACGTTGGTGGGAAGAAGTATCTCCATCCTTCTTCAGCTGGCAACGCGTACTTCACGGCAACGGTGCTCGGTGATGTCGACCCCAAGTCAAAGATTGCCCAGACAGAACGTGAGCTCATTGCTAGAGTGTATTCCCCACGCTAACAATTAAATCAGTGTTTGCGCCAATTGCCTTGCTCATCCGCTACGATGATATTGAAGAAGCAATCGAGATTGCGAATGGAACCAAATATGGTCTCGGTGCCAGTGTTTTCGGACCCCATCAAGACCTGTGCTTGGAAGTTGCTCGAGAGTTGGAATGTGGAATGGTCTCCATCAACGATTTCGGAGTGTTCTATGTGAGTTTCAATTACTAATTGCTGACCAATGTTTCTGATAGTTATTCACAGTTGAAGTAAGTCAACAAGTCGTCACTGCAAATTGGCATTTCGATGAATTTTCCTTTACAGCCAGGATCTTCCGTTTGGAGGAACGAAAGGAAGTGGTTATGGGCGCTTCGGCGAGTCGGTGCGATCTGTGTGGATGACGTAGCATTTCTGACTGTCTAGGACAGGTGGTCCTGAGGGGCTTCGCGCTCTGACAAACCCAAAGGCAATCGTTACTGACAGATGGCCATCCCTCATTCAGACAACTATTCCAAAAGTTCTCGACTATCCCATCCGCTCTTTAGTGCGAAGCTGGTTCGGGTTTTCTATTCCTTGGTGAAATCGATTCTGACATGGTTCGGTTGTTCAGGGACTTTGTTAGTGGGCTTGTCATCCTTCTTTACGCCGATAGCTATCGTACGCGATTCCACGGCCTGGTGCAGCTTTCGCAAGCTTCGCGGAGATAACGATAACAGTGACGTGGGATTTTGGGGAGGTCGAATTGAAAGCACAAAGTTGGGGGACAACGATATACCACATGATTTGATACATTTTATCTGCTCTCTATTATATGCTATGGAATCAGATTTCGCACCTAGTCGCAATTAGGATGCAACAAAGCAGGACAGGGAACCGGAGGGAGGTAACTTTGTAAATCGGTTCGGGACATATATAGAGTCACGTGATGCACGGCGTATGTCGATGGAGTCATGTGCCCATAAGCTTTAACGGACGACCAACTCGACCAGTACCATAGCATGCACTCAGCGACCTGAACAGCCGTCGAATATCTTATTTGCGCATGGCACGACAAACTGAAGGCTTGTTCTCGTCCACTGCCATCGCCTGTCAACGAATACGGACATTGGCAGACACGTCCCTGCGGTCTTTCGGAATGTGCGTGCCAGCTCATCGTGCATACTTGGATTCCCTGACACAGGTACAGACATTGTGCAACTCACCAGATCCGTCTTATTCTCGTGTCCGCGGTGGTCATCACATCCCTGTCATACCCTGCACTGGCCGCTTACTCATCCACACCATCATATTCACGTCTTGCGTCCACATCAAATGTCGTCGACTCATTTCTTGCGGACTACGTCGCTTTTGGCAGCGACGCCCTCCGAGACCTTCAGAACTTTTGGCAGGGTCAATCCAACATTCAAATACTTGACGACGAGCTGATCCGCGCACGTTGCGGCTCCGACCGCACCCTTCGAGTGGAGCGCATCTTGGTACACAGCAACACCGCTGACGACGCTGGTGCTTTGACCGGCCAAACGCTAGAGTCTGCCTTGCAACTTGAACGACGAATATTAGAGCGTGTCAAGTCCCAGGGGGTGCCTTGTCTTGAAGCAGGTACAAATGACTGTGTCATATTCAGTCCTCTTGCGTTTTGGAATCACGATGAAGCACGTCTTCGATCGGACGTAAACATCCCGAGCACTCTCAAGAATTATGACGGGGTTTCCGTGGCTGGAATTCCTATCACACCTCAGATGGTTCTCGCAGGAAGGACTCTCGAGAGAAGCGCGGCGAACATTGACTCAGCAAATTTTCTCGTGCTCACATTCGTTTTCCCTGAATTTGACTGCTTGAACAAAGCTAGTCACGATAACTGGCTCGATATCTTAAAAAACCTCACTCAAGGCAATGATGCCTTTACCGAGACAATCGAGCCAACCCTCATTGCCCTCGAGGTCAGTTTGGCAGTTTGGCTTCCTTCCTCATTAATGACAGGCCTTGATGTCTGTTAGTATGATCACGGACTTTCCAAGAAGCAAGGTTTCTCATCCATTTCTTCGTTCGTTTATCTTGCATATGGAGTGTTTTTTGCGTATGTCAGGAGGTCTATGAAGCGCATGAATGGAGTCCACACTAGAATCGGCTTGACTTTCACAGCCCTCTTCGAGATTGCTGCTAGTACCATCACCAGCCTCAGTGTCTGTTCACTAATGCGCTTCAAAGTGACCATGGTCCCCTGGTACGTTCAAAGCGTTTCTCGACGTGGGTTGTGTTCTCATAGTAAGATGCTAGGAGTCTGCTACCTATTGTGATCATCTTTGTTGGAGCGGAGAATATGTTCAATTTGGTATTGAAATAGGTTGCAGTTGGAGTTTTCTGGCTCACCTTTCCTTTCCGCAGGTTGATGCAGTCACGAGGACGTCCGTCACCCTTCCTGTTAAAGAGAGGATAGCGGAAGGCTTGAGTCGCGCCGGATCATCCAACACTCTCAAGGTCGTAGGTTACAATAGCGTGCTAGGAGCCATCGCGCGGTGTTCTACTGGGGCCATTAGCCAGTTTTGCACATTCGCGGTAGTGGTGCTCGTGGCTCATTGGTTCCTAGCACACACATTCTTCTTGGCTGTACTTTCGATTGATATCCAGCGATTAGAGGCAAGTATCGCCCATGTTCATGGTTAATGGATTTCCTGACAATTTACGCCAAGTTGGACGAGCTTATTAAACAAAATCCGAGCTTGACCCCAGTCGCGGCCGGCGCACAGCAGGAAACTCCTCCGTCAACACCCACTTCCTGGCAGCAGCGTCTTACTTATCAGCTCAAAGTCATGCTCAAGGGCCGTGCCATCAAAAATATCAGTCTTTTGCTGGTGAGCCCTCTTCACCTCAGACCTTAAGACAAGGGTTCTCACCTCACACCAGCTCCTGGCAACCACCGCTACGCTCTATGTACTCACCCGCCCAAGTGTGTATGATGATGCCGACCTTGGTGTTACTCTTTCTCCCTCCTTCCCCGTGTTTACCAAGCAGCCACTCAATCAAACTCAAGATCCATCTTGGCGGTTATGGAAGGTTCTCAATCCTGAAGAACATTCCCTAGTGCATTTGCGAATAGAGGTACCCACTATTGTCGCTTTCCAACCAGCTGGCACAGTCAGTCAGAGCGTTCAACAAAGCCTTCGGTCTTCGACACCAATATTGCATATCATGTTTTGGCTCCTCAAAATCCTCCTGGCTCCCATGGCATTGACGATCCTTCCCCTTTACGCTCTGTTGCTCTACCTACTGAAGGATGCCGAACTCTTGGAAGCTCAGCGCAACCGAGATGATGGAGGGGCGGTATTGGGCCAAACTGAAACTGCCTTAGGCGATCACATCCTTTTCTCGACGTTACCACGTGGTTTTGCTACGGATGTGGAACTGTTAGCGGCGAGCAAAAACGGACAAGTTGTTGCTGCCGTGGGCCTACAGAACGAAGTGAGCTTTTGGCGCACCAAGGACACAGAGCCAGTAGTCGTCAGATCGTACAATCCTTCTGCCACAGAAACGGTTTCTGCGCTCGCGCTGGACGACAGTGGTGATTTCCTCGCGTTCGGGACTGCTTCGGGAACTGTTAATGTTTACACTGTTTCCGGGAAGGAGGTCAAACCCTGCAAACCATTGGTACTTTTGGACAGCATTTCGGGAGTGACAGAACTCCACTTTTCTCGTCCGTGTTCAATCACCCCCAAACAGAAAGCTGCGGCAAATTCACAACCACGCGAACCTCCAGCCATTCTTGTATTTTACGGGAACGGGACCGTCATGCAATGGAAATTTGTTTCTCATCCCTCCTCATATCCCATCAAACCGATTTCACCCTCAGCTGTGGTTCGAGCCAATGTCATGTTAGTGCGACCGACAGGCTGTCTACTTGTAGCTTTCTCCCTCGACGATGGTTCAGTAGAAGTCGCAGAACTCGGCGACACTCAAGAAACGCCACATATTCGGTGTAATCTGCTTGCCGGTAACCCGATTGACCGCGTTGCAAAGGTCTACGCTTGCCGGGTCAAGTTGGCGGACAATGAGCAGACCATCATCGGTGTAGCTTCAGACGCCGGTGTGGTCTCGTTATGGGACGCCGCTTCTTCCGAATGTCTGTTGGTCATGGACGAACCACATGGAACGGTCGATCAATTACGCCTTTCGCCTATCCGCTTGGAGACCTGTCACCTTTGTGGAGAACTTCCTGTTGATAGTTTGGTGGTTGCCCTTTCCGTTGGCCATGCTATCATTTTTTATCGAGCTTATTTCCCCTCTCAGTCGAGACATTGTTCTTGTCCAGGGCGTATCCCTCAAGCAGGTGCCATTCTCAGCTCAGGGCGGCGCTCGCGAAGCAGTAGCGCAGCTTCCTCATCCCCATTCTCCCGGAGACTCTTATCTGCGAGCACTTCATCCGACTCGGATACCTTTTCATTTCCTGTTTCCGGACATGGAATACTGCCTCGGAGGGCGTCCGAGAAAGAATTGTTGCGCCGTCCATCTGAAACACTCGCTCCAGTAGATGAGTGCGAGGTGGGCTATGCCCTTGGTCCTCTTGATCGTTCGTCGACTCGGACAGATGTCGCAGTGGTCAAAGCTGGTGAAGCGACCTTCGAGCGGGGTGGATGGGATATTGTGGGAGGCAGGATTGTTGGTATACGACGCATATCTCGTTCACAAGGCAGGAACAAACCTACGGCTTCGCGTCCAACCTCGAGGATGCGTTGCTCAGGGTTGACGAGCGCAGCTCTGGATCGATGGGAGTGCTGGTCCTACGAACTCACCACCTCCGTCCTGCGAGGCTCTGCAATGTCCTCTCTATCTGATGATCGTCACCCCTCATCTTCATCAACCCCTTCGTCAGAAGCAGCCCGCCCAGCCAATCAAGAAGACTACCCCCGTCTACCATTTACGCGGGTTGTAGCATTCCAGGCGTCCCACTCGTTCGGTGTAGCTGGTTTTGGCAACACGGTTGGAATCTTTCACTTTTCATGATCTTGTACACTCCGGGGTGAGATCGGGCATTTCAGGTTCTGACACACTATGTCTTGTGTATCTACTATATACCGTTGCTGTGCTTTCCGTGTTTTATTTATTGTATTACTAATCTCGTTCTCACTTCTAAACAGACGTGTAACTACATGCACCCATAGGTCGGGCATCACAAAGGAGTTTCGTTGATCCTCATCGGACCATAGCTATCAGCCTCTTATAGTCTTCTTGGACACTTTGGAAAGTCTCTTCTAATTTCTGTAGTCGTTCCTCCTTTTCCATCTGAGCTAGGAATTCCTAGGGATTAACCAGCGCCTGAGCATGTCACGCGCACTACAGGGCCAATTGTTCACTCACAAAGTTAAAGCGGTAAAGCCGTTCTTTGACTTGCAGTCGGAACGCCCTCGCGCCCTGCACATCCGTGGGGTCAAGGTGCAACATGATGAGCATCTCCACGAGCCGATGAAATTGTCGCTACAAGTAGAGTTAGTCAGAGATCCATGAAGGAGCGAGGAACATTCTTACGCCCGCGATTTTAAGATCTTTGCGCCACCTTTCCGACCATGCTCTGTCTACAGGTGGACCCATCTTCCCTCGGCTCTTCGTACCCCCAGAACCACTTTTTGGTCCAGACCGTAAGCGAGACCTTGCTTTCTGGACACGACCACCTCCATGAGAAGTTGTCGCACTTTGGGCCCCGAAGCCTTCGTTCATGAATTGTTCGTTCGCAAGAAGCATTCGAAGGTCGTTACGATCCCTCAAATCTTCAAAGGCCTCAGCTGGGTCTTCCACAGTCAATTCGGATACGTCAGGATGTGACACAACGAAATTGTAGATTGCGGTGTAGAGCTCAGCTACGGAGGACGTTGGTGTATGGAAGTACCTTGATTGGACAGTCACTTACATCCATGACCCTGCCTCTGGTACGGCGGAAGGATGACAAATTGGCTTTTCGTGGATGAGTTGGTTTGAGCGGGGAAGGTGCGACAAGATGTTGACTCACCTCAATCGTAACCGCACTTTTTCTGGGAAACAGTAGAAGTTGTACAGCGATGAATAACCCATAAAATGATACGTCGCGGTTCCATCACTCCGTCTCCGCTTTTCGAACCTGCGAGTATGGTCACGAACGTGTAGGAAGCTGATAAAAAGAACGAGTCACTAACAGTACCACGAACTCCCAGTCATCCTCTTCTTCATTGATATACGAGCCGGCCTCAACATATAGCGGTATAAATATCTGCATCTTCCTGTGATATTCCCTGAAACCAGAATCTTTGAAGGTAGCCTATAACATTCAGTCACCTAAACAGAACTATGCGCGATTGGAACTTACGTGGTACACTTCATACTCTACATTGCTCTCCCCCGGGGATGCGCTTGGTGCAGGACGTGTATATGAATGGATACATCTTCCAATAGGCTGAAAGGATGTAGCATCCTGCTCGACGCGAGCAAGAAATGCATCTTCTTCCGTTTCATATCCTGCATAACTTTGTGCATATTCTGATCCCACAGTCCCAGGAGGAGTACGTACCCGGAGGAATGAATGAGCTGAGGACACCCTCTACGTCATCCACTGTTGACGATGCGGGGAGCATTCCTGCATAGCGAACTGACAGAAATTGCGCCAATGATCCGGATGCGAAACGGAACTATGCCCATGTTAACCGCGTTTTGGAGAAGTTACAACGCAACGTTCATACGTCAATCACAAGATCCTGGTAACCATAAATCTTTTCGTCTTCCCCGAATATCTATTTGATTCCTGTCAGAATTGTATTCGGAGACTTTCAGGGTTGCTCTCACGGGATACGTGAATGTTGGGTGGAATCCCTCAAAGGACTCGCTATCTTCAAGTGCTTGCTTGTCTTGTTGTGGACGCACTGCAGTTATACGGGTTCCTAGCGTGTGGGACGAGTGATTCCTTGCCACTCACCCAAGGAAAGTACGAGCGCTTCGTTGGAATCAACGGTCCAATCATTGTTGGCCATGGTAGAAATTGTACCTAGGTTGATATCCAATAAGGAATTTAGAGAATGTGACGCGTTGTGTACTCGTATTTTGTTTGTTATTACTGATCCACGATGACCGCGCAGGGACCGACCGTACCTTCCATCTTACTCCCCGAAATCCTTCAGTTTTCCCCTCAGCTTCTCCTCGACGATATCATCAACTTCGCTAACGAAGCTATCACCAATGCCGTTGATGGTCTGGAGGAGTTCCTGTTCCGCTGGGCAACTGACCGCGAACAAAGAATCGATGAAGACTGGGATAGCACACAGGAAGTCGAGCAAGGGCTGGTCGCATTTCAGACACTGCTAGAGTACCATACAGACATCGCCTTTGACTTCTTCGAAACCTGGTCCCTGCGCAATATCTTCGCCATCCCTGCCGATTTGCCTATTGTTGTGCCCCACCAAGAAGGTCTTGATCTGACCTATCCACCGGAAAGGGAAACCGAGCTCATGTCAGAGATTGATGAGCTGCGCAAAAAGATCGATGCGGCAAGTCTAATACGGTGGTTCTCGTGTAATCCGCGATTTACCCCAGTTTTCCTGCGTGATGATAGCAACGGCGCTTGAAGCGCTTGTTAACTCGGACTGTTAGGACCTCCGCAGCTCAGGCCCTTAGAAGCGAAAAACAACAAAATCAGCTGTCATTCCTTCAATCACCCCAACTGCGCGAGCTTGGTCGGGTTCCTGACCAGCTGGAAACCATGTTTTCGGCCGTTTCGTCTCTCCCAGCCCTCACACCAGAGTCCACTGCAGCATTGACTCAGTTACCCCTGGCAGATCCTGGAAAGAGACCTTGGGAGACGAGCAAGTCGGCCTACTTCGACTGGGCAGCAAAGCAGTTGTTGGCCAAAGTCAAACAACAGACCTCGGGAACCGGGGATACTACCATCGCTTCTTTGGCCAAGTTTTCTGATACCATTGCAAAATCTCGCGACATGAATGCTCTGGTGGAAAAGTTTGCTGAGTTGTCCAGTCGCCAAAAACGCAGCGCAGAAGGAGAATAAGACGCCAGGCTTGGGGGTTGTGTACGACCATTATTGTTTTGTTAATGATACCTGTTTAACTTCTGTGTCTTTTGCTCGTTGTCAGCCAAGCATCAGTGGCGCGGAGTAGAACACAATCTAGGGCCGATAGTCTTCTGCTGGTGGTGCATCACGTCCAACGTCCATATGAATTGAGTTTTCTGCAACCAACACTCACCCCCCTTCAAGCTTCAAGTACGAACCTGGGTCATGTCTGTTTGCTCTTGATCAACGGTATACGATGCGAAGATGTAACATTTTACCTTAGATGAAAGTCATGAAACAAATGTCTTGTAGTATCAGGTCGATACAAACACCACTGGTTCGGCACGCTAGCGTCGTGCTCACTTGCAGGACAGGTATGAACGAAGCAAATACTTGAGGTGCACCGGTCATTGGCATGGGGGACGAGCGAGCAGGTTTTCGCACCATACATTCAGGTTACTGTACGCTTTCACATACATACACATACATCATACTAACCTACACAGTGAAGCTCCTGATTGCTTTGGGCAGACTGGCAACAGTTCAACAAGTTAACGTAAAAAGTCCGTTTTATGCCGTTGACGCTGCTCGCAAAACTTCGACTGTGGTTCCCTTCGACCTAAAGAAGAATTTGGTGAGCAAATTCGACATACGCAGCCTTGCCATGCCACGTTGCAGGTCGCCTACCCGATGAAAGCTGGACCAGGGTCCGTGAAAGCCCTAATGCAAACGTCCAGTCATCTCCGTCAACGACACCAATGCCTAACGCTCACATAAGACCTCGGCCATTCGGCACGCCTAGTTTCTCTTCAAAGTAAGCTGAGAACTCCCTAGACCACACCTGCGAGTTGGTTGGGTTGGTGTTGTCGAGGCTTATCTATCCGAACGCGGCACGATGTTAGCATGGTTGACGAACGTGACTTGGAACTATATACAGACGGTCTTGAGCATTATCGCGGGCTCGAACGTGCCCCCGAACATGAGGTAGGGATTGAAGACGACGTCGACGTTGAAGAACTGTTCCTCTTTACCGATCGTCTTTGCACAAAACTACATGGGTCCGTTATGGTGTGCATGACAATTCAAGGAGGTGCTGGTACCTTGGAGAAATCAGAGACGAACGCCTTCTTAGCGTCCTCCGATTCGAGCTAATACGTGGTGCCATTCAGCGTTTGCATGCATGTTCAGACAGGCTACTGAGTTACCTTGGCGTTCGTACTGAGCGAGATCAACGGCATGATGGCGAGCGAGATACGAATAAACGGCGCTGGCGGATACTCTTTCTTCGAGTGGAAGAGGTGTATCAGGCAGAGTCGAGTCGTCGATCGAGTGGCAAGTGTGAAACGGGACCCCGAACTGCTCCGCTGGCCAGACGGTGATTTGAATCTGTGATCACGAGTCGCGGAGGGGTACGTGTGGGGGAAAAAAGTCGAGCTTCTTGTTTCATATGACCTCGTTGCTAACCATGACTCTGTGCTCTTCGAACCTGGCTTGTCACGCGAACTCGATCACCCGCTCGCTGAGACGACACGGCTCATCAGTTTAACCCCTGGCTCGCAGGACGCTGATCAACAAGGATCATTAGCACCAATGGCAGCACAAGAGGCGAGACGAAAGCCACTCACCCATGGTCACCAGAGTCAGCGAATGCGCCACTCACAACGTATCTGTTACTCGCTCGCTCCTCCCAGGGTGACTATGCACGCTTACAAATGACCATGGTACGCCGAGTCCCGTCTCGAGAAACTTGAAGACTGCTTCTGCCCACTTTTGTGCGTTTTCTGGAGTCGTGTTGTACAAGGAAATCTGTCGGATTCTCCAAAAGGTACGACGTCGAAAGTTGGCATACAACGTGTAGCCTGACAGCTGGTTCAAGCGTTCCTCCAAGAGCTAGGTAGAGGTTATAATTAAAGTCGATGGAAAATCGGTCCTCCAGGCCGGTTTCTCAGAGCGGAACTTGTGCGCGAACGGAAGACATCATAAACTCGTATGACGCTATGTAGACCTGAAGCAGAGGACAAGAGGCACAGCCAACCTCGGAATCAGCCACCATGGAGCGTGCTCAGCCTTAAATAAATCCGACATTACAAGCAAGACAGCCGGATTAAATACAAGATACCCTAGGAAAAAAACTACGTATCGTATTCAATCAATTTGTGCCGTTCGCGGATCTGCGCCGTTCGCAGCGCGGATGTTGATGACACCCCCAGCCACGGAACTGAGAGCGTGTGCGTAGAAGAAAGCCCCCCGTGCCAGCAAGTCTTGCTCGACGATACCGAGCACGTCTGTTATCAACAGCGGCCAGCCAAAACGTCTGCGGTCTTCGAGCGTGATGAGATCTGGAGCCCGGACTACGCCATGTTCACGAAGGTAGGCGAGGTTGCCCGGGTCTCGCTCATCGGTGGCGATGTAGATCCTGTAGTTTTGAAATGAGATGGAATGGGGGGTTATATGTTGCGCAACTTACAAGTCATCCTTGTTCGGCGGATGGTGTCGTATGTACTCGGGGTTCACTACAATATCAGGGATGGCGTAGGTGCCCAACGATTGGGGGGTGATAGAATAGAGGATATCTCTGCCCTTAT